>JWHW01055078.1:320982-339097 GCA_000931545.1 Papilio glaucus
CCTACCTTTAATGGACAGAGGAGGGCAGGAATAAGGATATTTCCTTTTCCCCGTTTACCCCTCCCCGTCCAATCCTCTTCCCGTTCCCATCCTATCCTTATGAGGAGAGGGTGGGAAGGGGAAGAGGACAGAAATTAGGCCGCGGCACCTCATTCATCAGGCGAAACGTAGAGTACTTCTACTTCACGCCTGAAACTAAACTCTACTAAACGTACATCCCAAATACACAAACTCTTCACCCTGTCCGACTTCTCTGCCGTTAACATGTATACCAATTAATGTCTTACTTAGTTCTCTTTCAAACACCATTTCGTCTTATCTACATTCATCTTCATACCTCTACCTTCCAATAAATCATTCATTACATTCAGCATAAATTGTAAGTCATCCGCCGATGACGCAAACACGATCTGGTCATCGGCGTATAAGAGACATTTTACAAGTAGCTCACCCATTCTTAATGGACAATCTTGGTCCTTCTAAGTAACGTACTTTACGTTCTCAGTAACTCTTGCGGTATTCTGCACAATCTTAAAAGCCGCTTCTTTGATTTCTGAAGGTGGCTGATAACTGTAAACAAGCCATTTAAGAATATCCCACGCGTACTCAATAGGGTGTATCAGGTGGTGTCAGGATAGTCGGCAAGCCAATTAATACTTGCTACATCGTACTCTTTGAGGTATTCACGCCTTTAGATCGACCGCGCAAGCACAACATCGTCGACAAACACGAATTGTTGTGAGTAAACTTTTCTAAAAGGTTTGACAGTTTCATTGATAACAAGCATTTTATATAAATCTCCTTAATATAATCAGAGTTATTCTAGAAGCTGCAATGGCTTTGATAACATGGCCAATTGAACGTGAACTTTTTTGGTTGAATGTAAATTCCTTTGATTAGCCTTTTTTTAAATCACTTTGTAATAATTTTAACTCTTCGTATTTTTCTTTTACAGTTATCTCGAAAACAGGAGTTCACGAGTTTGTGTTAAGAATTGTCGAGCTTGTTAAAACGACATCAATAGAAAAAAAACATTTATAAGAAATGGGGAATGAGATTATTACTTTGGAAGATGAGCTTCGAAATATATTTTCAAGTTATTCTAACAACTTCAACGTGGTTCATATTAATGCTCAAAGTATACCTAAACATTATCTCTCTTTGGTAGCGACATTCGTTAATCTTCATAACATTGATGCTATTTTGGTTTCTGAGACATTTCTCAAGGAGTCTATGGATTCGAAGGTGGGCGATCTGACAGGCTTTGAGCTGATTCGCAACGACAGAGCGGGCAAGGGTTGTGGAGGCGTCGCAATTTATTTACGCAAAGAGCTGCAGTATAAAATTGTCGACAAATCTCCAAATTACTACACCATGTCCGCTGAACACCTTTTTATAGAAGTGTTTCATAAAACAACTAAAATACTTTTGGGTGTGTTTTACAGTCCATCTTCAACAATTAATTATTTTTCATCGCTCGAAGGCCTACTGAAAAAGTATCACCCTAAATATAAGCATGTTTATATACTTGGAGATTTCAATACGGATTTATTGAAAAAGAATAGACGGCAAGAAAAATTGTTTTCTATTGTTAATAGCCATAACTGCCACATCCTGCCTCTCGGGCCGACACATTTTGCTCCTCAATCAGCCGCGTCCACCTTGGATTTGATCATTGTCTCTGACTTACACAATGTGGCTAAGCACGGTCAGCTCGAGAGTTGTTTTTCATATCACGACATAATTTACGTTTCAAACAAATTGAAGCCTTGGAGGAAAAGGCCTCCCCCTACTGATAATGTATCTGCTAATACTAATGAAGGGCAACCTTTTTGGCAAAAATCCGATGTCGTTGAAGCTCTAGCAGATAAAATGAAAGCATTAAAGATCTACAAGCAAAGTGGTCGAGGTAAAAGTGACTTGAACGAGTATCGGAGTAGCCGAAAAAGTATCGAACAGCTTGAGGAGAAATTTCAACGTGAAAATCGTAAGATTCAAAAATCACAGAAAAATTAACTAGTTTTAAGAAAATAAGTATACAGTTTTATCTTTTTGATATTACTTTTCATTTTAATATTTTCGCAATATTTAGACGTGAAAATCGTGCAAACGATCTAAAGAAAATGAAAGTTTAAAAAATTAATAATCAGTAAATATTTTATTTATTCACCGTGTATGTCATTATATTGCATTTTATCTTTATTTTACTCTGAAAGTTTTAGCAACATCATAATTTTTATGTTTTAATTTTTTTGAACACTTTATCGAGAATGCCTATTTTAGTTAAAATGACAAAAATCTAAAAAAATATATTTTATGTCTATTTTTATGTTATTCCATTATGTCAAACTAACCCAACTATTAAGATATAATGAAACCCAAAATCTCAAATTCGTTCTTGAGTCGTTAATGTATTTTAAAGACAAAATTTGCAGATTAAAATTTAGCCTCAGCTTCATATGCGTATAATTTATATTTTTTCGTGACGTCGTTGTATTAGCATTGTATTATATTTATTTTATTACCTAAATTTAAGACTTAATACCTTAAAAGAAGTAAATGTATATTTCAGCCTGGATACATTTCATCCAATGTGAATAAAGTAAACAAACTTTAAAAAAAAATAATATTAAAAATACTTTGGATAAAGATTTGATTATGTAACATTTGATAGTCCACATGTATCACTTGTCCATGAATGGATTTTCAAATGAAAATTAAGATGTAAGAATATTACCAACTGTAGCAATAAATACCGCAATAACCTGACCATGAAGCACTAATTAACTAATACTTAATATAAACTTAGCCTTAGCGGCCAAACTACTTAATGTTTTGAATGGGCACAAAATGTTATTGTATTTTTTAAGGATACACTTTGATGTTATTTATGGCATTATAAGATAAAATAAGTGAAAATACACATTGAGATAATATTTAAATATGTCTATTTAAAATTTATTGCAATATATAATATACACTATGAATTATTTTTATAACGTGTCTATGACAACTGTGTTTTGATATAATTGTAATCTCAAATATCTCGCTTTATTAATTTAAATTACGCTATGGATGTGTGATTTTATTATACAAGACCAAATTTATAATTTATTATATTTTAATTTACGTTATGGATGTTTATTATGATTTTATTTTACTAGACCAAATTTATCATTTATTATATTTTAATTTACGTTATGGATGTTTATTATGATTTTATTATACTAGAACAAATTTATCATTTATTATATTTTAATTTACGTTATGGATGTTTATTATGATTTTATTTTACTAGACCAAATTTATCATTTATTATATTTTAATTTACATTATGAATGTTTATTATAATTTTATTTTTATTGACTTAATTTATCAGACAAAAAGAAACGAAAACATTTTTTTACGACAATGTGACATTGTAAGTAGATAATTATTTTTTATTGTGTTAAATATTTTACCTCGGGTTTTTTATTACCAATGAATGTTTTCAGTTTTAAAAACGCTATCAATGTTAAACCAAACCGTTATAAATAGAGAAACGATAGATCTATATGCCTCTATGTGATACCGCGTTCCATACAAATTAAACATTCAAAAGTGAAACTCGATTTTTGCAGCGTATGTATACCAGCGTGTGCGATAAATACGAATGTTAATCAAAATTAAATTAAATTACAAAACACATTTTAACACCAATTTTTTAATCTATCTCCAATTGGCGATTTAAGGTAATTTCACTTTTGCGTCCCGGAAGCTCCATCTGGAGCATATGTAACATCTTTGAACAAAATATTAACTCTTTTCTTAATGTAAGCTTAGTTCTAATCATGTTTAAGTTTGTTACAATGTTAGGAACATTTTAGATTTGTTTTTCATCAAAGAACTGCTTATATATAGCAACGAATTATTTAGTTCAAGACATGTATTTGTATTAAACTGCACTTATTTAATTTTAATGGTATTAAATACGATATTTCAATTAAGAAAAGCTTTACTTTCGTGACAGCGATTTTTTTTAAGAAATACAAATTTATTAAATGTTGTTAAACCAAATTCCTGTAATTTATTGTAAATTCTTATCAAATGTAATTGTTGACACCGGAGTTAGTTGGTTGGTCGGTGCAGGAACTGGATAACTAGGTGCGACGTATCGGAGTTTTTGTTAGCATTAAGAACAAACCTTAGAGGTTTATTAATGCTACGTTACCTGTCTAATTGTATCCTATATGTTAAATGATAAATAAATTAAAAAATATATTATATTCATTTTTCCATTCATTTTTTAGTACTTTTAAGCTTCTGTGTATCTGTAAAATATGTGTTTATTTTACAAAATTGTTCAAAATGTGATATTATATTTATTGATGATAGAAAATTCACTCATTAAAATCAAATACTGTTTTGGCATTATTGCAAAATAAATTATTGTTTAAAAAAAGTGTTTTACTTATAGTGGAATCCATCTGTTTGGTTCGCAGGATTGTTAAACTCAAATGGTAAAGGTCAGGCCACATTGCTCATGGTACAGATGGACGGCGAAACTAAAACTTACTAGAAAATCAAAAATATGACAAGCAATCACAACATGGATACGCCCCTCAGAAGGTGGACCGAAGACCGGGTCAAGGTTCCACTAACCAGGAGGAGGAGTCCACTGCACGTGGAGCCCAGTGAACGAATCCTTGTTATGATCCTTGAGAGAAGTAGTGGGAGAGATTTTGGAGTAGCAATGGATGTTTTCTTGGGGTAGCAGTGGATGTTTTTATAATGGTGACGAATAACAGTGATTACTGTTTACATTAGGCGAATGAAAGCCAAGCGTGTTTAATTTATACCTCTTCAAGAATAATGCATACTTCCCTAGGTCCTATCCTATTGTACTAAAAAGTTTTACCACGTATTCCTATAAAAAGGTCAGTTCCACCTGTCAGTTTCAATTGTGCCGCTAAAGCGTGCGTAAGCATTACTACTTTTGGGCTTGCTGGACCATGAGGTTAGGAATATAACTGCCCTAGCAAGACATCAATGTGTGACTGCATGACTACATGTGCGTGCAACATATAAGTCACGTATAAGTCGTCCAATGATAAATAAGAGATAATAATACGGACGCGACGTCACATTTTCTATCTGATATGCGTTTAAAAATATTTTTACAGGCGCATGTATACAAATTTCTAATCATACGTTTATATGTATAGTTGGAAGCATAATATTATATTAAATAACTGAGATGTTTGGACATTAATCTTAATTATTAATATTGAATTTGGATGCCTGCATTTAAAGGTTATTAAAATGTATTTCAATGCAATTATTTTTACTGTATTTGAATTTTTCCTTTTTCCCCCTCTTTTTACAAGTTTTAATTAAATATAGCTAACACATAAGCTAAAAATAATTAAGTACGTGTTTACTGTTGAGTTTGAAACAGCTTCCTTGGATCCGCTGAAGCAATAACAGCAGATGTCAATTGTAGCGAACTTCTTCTTCAATGATGAAGAATCTTGCAGCGCGATAGCACAGAATTACTTCGAAAAAAATTGTAAATAAAATTAAACACTAATTTTACATTAATTGTAATAGTTTAAGTGACTCTTAGTATTTTCTTTTATATTGAATGTAATATAATCGATTATCTTAAAAAATATTGTACGTCCATTGATTTTATAACATCGATACATTTGTATCTGATATCTCTTCGGTATTGATAATGATAAGGTAATTCAACCTGAACAGAACAAAACTTTGACAGACTCGTTTCAAGCGTTAGAGCCGCTACAACTTTAATGTATTAACCTAATTATCAGTTACTGAAATAAGTTAAGGAAAAACTATTTTTGTGTCACTTACGGAATGTTTGATAACTCATAATAGTTAATTTAAGAGTAGTGGATACGAATATACTATTTTACAAGTTACAAAGTGATATCTGTGTGAAGACAGTTGAGTGTAATTTTCTGCCAGACGTCGCATTCAAAGATTAAGATGGCGAAACCTGCTAATTTTACACAGCGACAGTCACAGCGACTGTGAAGGTAAAAACTTCTGAGTGATTAATTATATTATTATGTGAATTATGACTGATTTCATTCAAGAAAAAAAAAACATGTCATGGGTACACATCCGTAAACATGCATATCTATGGAAGAAATCCAGCAACCTTTATACGTTGCGATTGCGATATACCTTATGTAAATTTAAATACTATCTGGTGCTCAGAACACACTAATATATGAAAGCTTTATTCATATATTTTTTAAATAATACTTATTTCATTGTAAAAAACTACAGTGGTTTTCTTTAGTATGTCAACAATCTCGTATAAGGACGCCTAGGACGTTTTCTACCAACACAGCGAACTAATCTGAAAATATGTAAAGTATTCCTATATGCTGTATGTAATTTACGGTAATTTAACGGAATTAAATCAGCATTATAACGTTAATTATATTTTTTTCACTATTATTCTTTGTGAAGATATAACCTACCGTAGTTATATATTGACAAAAATATGTTACAAACATGGACGCACTGGTGACGGTGGACCGTATTGCATTTCAGTTTCCGGTTAATGAAAGCGGAAGTTTGTTATGTTTAATTTTTTATATTGTACTTACTAACATTTTCAAGTAAGATTAAGCATGTGCTAGGAGATGGTCCTTGATAATAGTGGCGGGTTTAGATCTCCTTAGACAATTTTTATATTTTTTGTTAATTATTTTATTTTTAAGTGACCGCTACCCGTAGGCATCCGTAACGGATGTTGTTGTTGCAGGCTCTAGCATTATTAGATTTAATTTTAATAGTGCATTTGCTTCATGAAGTGAGCAAGCGGCTCCTATGATTTTTTGTGAACATATTTACATAGAGCACATTGTTCTGAAGAATTGTTACTTTTTTTCTGAAAAACGTAGCGCCATTTCGTTTGATTTCTTAACGTAAACAAATTAAAAGCTAAGTAAAAGCAGTGGTTGAGCAGCAGTCGCAGGTCTTCTATGATTGAGTTCGACGGGGGTATTACCTCAGCCTCAGTGAATAAGTAGAATCATTTAATCTAGACAGAAAAATGCATTTCGTCTGATGAGTCCTGCCATCTCCCTTCTTTTCACCTTTTCCTTATCCTGTGTTTTATCATTATATGAGAAAGCGGCACTAATGGCATTTAGAGATTATGGAAATGCACTATTCTAGGACTCGCTGCGCTGCTAAATCATAAATGCTCGTTCGTAACGATGCACTTAATATTGAATTTCTTTTTAAAAGTATTTACCTCGGAAAAACCAAATCCGTTAATGTATGTTAGTTCATTTACGATAGGTCCACATGCCCACATGCTTGAACCACCTTATATTTTTTATTCAGTCATAGCAAGTTCTTAACAAGGTTTCATTAATATGACTGAAAAAAAAACTGCCTTTGAATTTATTATGTCAAACAAAGATCGAGACTATTGGACTTCTTAAAAAATAATATACTTTTTTCAGGTATCAAGACTTCCTTACTGAGGGCTAGTGTACAGAGAATGTCGCAGCTGAACCCTTTACCAAGTTAGCAGATCACAGATGAAGACAGCAGATTGTGAATATACTAATTATCAACTGTGACATAATATTTTACGGTAGTGTAAGTGTCTTTAGTACTGATAATATAAAGCGTCAATTGTATGTAATCTTAAAAAAATATTAATTACGTTATTATAAACTTAATAGCCAAAAATTAATCCATTTATATGTTAAACATTTAAATATTTACCGCTTACTTTTATTACAACTTTGTTACTGAAATTTACATCATTATAACAATAATTTAAGTTAATTAAAGTGATAGTTTAAGAAACGTCTCTAAAGAAAATAAACACAATGGAGACAAGATCGATGACTAGGAAGAGGATTGAAGGGAGGCAAAACAGAGATGTATCTGTCGCTAGTTCCAGTAGCGATGATACCATTACGTTAGATTATAAACTTCATCAGGTTTTTCTTAGATTCTCCGGGAACCTGAACATCGTACACCTCAATGCGCAGAGCATTCCAGGTCATCACCTTGATTTCCTTAGAACGTTCACAGCTGCACATAGCATTGACGCTATATTAGTTTCAGAAACGTTTTTAAAACCTGATATGCCGTCTATTCATTACGGTCTACCAGGTTTCAAACTTATACGTAATGACAGAGAAGGCAAGCCCAGTGGCGGAGTCGCTATTTATCTTCGTCAAGACATTCAATTCAACTACGTTACACGCTCCCCTAGGGCATATTCTAAATCTGCGGAACATCTATTCATTGAGATTTTTCCAAGCGGCACCAAAGTCTTACTCGGCGTGTATTACTCTCCTTCATTGACTATTAAGTATTTCGCATCGTTTGAAGGTTTATTAAATCGATTACGCTCCGAGTATGAGCACGTGCTAATTCTTGGTGATTTTAATACATGCTTGTTAAAAAATAACAAGCGGGCACAAGAATTACTCCGAATATTAGATTCCAATAGATTGCATATTCCCTTTCTAGAACCGACTCACTTTGCGCCTAATACGAAACCTTCTCTACTTGACTTAATAATCGTTTCTGATTTAGAAAAAGTTGCGAAGCACGGCCAGCTAACTGGGTGTTTCTCTTATCACGATATACTATTTATGTCTTACAAAGTTCCATCGCCTAAACAGAATCTCTGCAGTAACTTTGTAATGGAAATTATACCGCCTAGTGGTACAACTCCCACACCACCCCCCGCGCCAGTCTTAGAGCCGTTGTGGCGAACGAGGGATGTACGGGACGCTTTAGCCAGACAACTCAAAGCCAAGAGGAAGCTGAAGAGAAAGAGAACTCCAAGTGTACTAATCGATTATCAGAACTGTAGGAAAGTTGTTCGGAACTTGGAACTGAAACATAAAAATACAAAAGCGCGAATACTCATATCGAGGAGATCTGTTCGCAAAACAAGGTGCTACATGTGTGAACCGCGGTCATCGAGAACATGACATTGTCTTTGTATCTATGCTATGAACCTTGGAATCTAAAAAAAATTTAAAGCATGACTGTGATTAAGAATTATGGAACGAAAGCCTTATTGGGCTTTCTTAGATATTTTGATAATTTTACATTAGTTTAAGGACGGACGGACGACTTAGTTTTAGATACGGATTGGATACTATAATGTACTATAATATAATATTTACGTATACGTTGGTTTACGTTTAAAATTTACATTTTGTATGTTATTTATTTATGAAAGCAGGTGGCATACGAGCAATTAGATCACCTGATATTAAATGACCGCTACCCATAGACATCTGCAACAATCTAACGAGATGCTAATGCGTTGCCTACCTTTAATGGACATGAAAAAGTATATTTTTTTTTCCTATCAACACCTACTCCATCAAATTACAACCCGGCAACTCACTTATGAGACGAAGCGCAGAATAACGCCTAACTTCTGTGAGGTCGTCGTGTTTAACCGGTCGAGCCGGCCCGTTCGTCCAACAGAGTTAGAGAGGGGCTCTACTACTGTTTTAATAATTAACAAATTCCTAGGAAATATGTCAAAAAACTAGCACTAGAACCAAACTTCGGTATGTCCTACCGTTAGACATTTGATATACATATACTTAAGGATAAGAAAACATATGGGAGAGGCAGGGTAAATTAAACTAAGTTTACGGATTTTGTCCCCGTAGATATTCCCGACCTATCGAGTAATTTGCGAGGTCCTTTTTTTTCCAAATCTACGTAGGGACAGATTCCTTACGTGCTGTAAACGAGTAAATGAAAATGATATAATGAGATTACGTACACTATGAGAATATGAGATAATATATGTATATGAGATTATGAGATGACACTTTGGTTAGACTAGGATATTTGTGTATTGTCGAAACGTTCAAAATACTGCCTTTAAAACTCTATCAGCTTCAAGATATTACGTTATAAAGTTCTAAGAAGTCAATACCTTTTACATTTGTAAAAAAAGTGAGAGAGCTTTTATAATAATATATGAATATATGGACATGTATGTGCCAGTCATTACAATAAAAACCTTTTCATTGGTATATTTAAAAAAAAAAACAACACATAGTATAGAGTTTTAGTACATAATATAAACACGATAAAAGGTTCGTTCAAGCATTCAGCGGGTACCAGGTGACATAAGTCAAGCAGTGCTGCTTTTCAGTCTACCGCACTAGTAGCCTTACGCCTGTTTAGATGACCCGTTTAGTAAACTTAAGGAAAAACAGTCCTAAAAAGACGAAAAAATGAAAAAACAAAATAAAAACAAGAAAAATACAGAAAAAAACAATACGACATTCAGTTTCAGTATACGATAGATACCTATAATGTAACATTATTTTCACTTGCCATTGTAATCCAATATATATAACGTATGTTCTAACATAAGTATAATTGATTTTTTATTGTTTAAATCGAAATGTTTTGTGATAATATATTGTTAAAGAAGTATGTGATAAGAATCTGTAAATTTTATAGACAGAGTTAAATTAAATTGTTACCACTCATTAATATAACCACTCATTTTTGTACGGCCATTCCACCACCATCCACTTATTATTGTACGAATCGTTAATATAATAAATTATATCCTAAGTATAATTAATCAAGGTATTTTTGTATCTTATTTTACAATAAAGTATTTGTCTTTTTATTGATTTTTATTTAATTATAATTAAAATTGTTGTGTTTACGACGTACAACACATTCAAAACTTAAGTTTATTTTTATGCACACTTATTCATATTATATTATTATTAATATTCACAAACTTAATGATAAACAAACATTTTATTAACCATGTAATAAATAACGAATAAAATTAATCCTCTGTAATATAATAAAAAATAAAATCAAAAATAATAGTAGAACTAAACTCTACTATAATTTTAATCAGCCAGTAAGCTAGGCTCCACAATACTAATATACTATTTTTACCACATTAGAACAAAACAATACCCATTAGAGGTAGAGCTTCCTCATACGAATTGGTATTGCCTACGTAACTTTTTTGGTTATCGCGGATGCGTTGCAGGGCTTTTGCTATCTAAAAATGTATTAACAATTAAATAATGGCTTGCGATGAATTTGTAAGAGGATTCTCAAATTCAGATAGTCATAATAACGACACAGATATAAATAAGGTGATAAGCTGAGCGCGGTAAAATATTTTTGGATCTTTAGCAGCATTGCTTATGCATATACATATACAAGTAACCCAAATTCCGCAGTTATGAATTAAATATAATAATATAGTAATATTAAAAAAATAAAAGGTGTATGTAATGCAGTGTATGTGTAGTATGGTTGATGACAGGAATGTCAAAACCAAAGAGTATGTAATAACTCATCAATAAATATTTTGGTCTAAACGACAGTGTAAGCAAAATACGACAATTTTTGAAATAAGCGATATAAAAATCCAAGTAAAAAGCGAAGTAAAAAAACTATGAGATCTGATGCTTAAAATGCTAATGCTTGATGGTTAAAAAAGCTTAAAGTAAAAATTATATTTTACCGTCAAATACGAATAATAAAATCGATTCTGAAGCAAATATTGAGTATCGATTATTTGTTATAGATTTGTGTATCTGTAATCTTATTGTATCAGTTGCTGATATGATAAGTAAAATGACGCTAAAAAAACTTCGCAGTCAGTTATCCGTCAGATTTTGGTGCTTAGGTATAAATTGTTAACAGTTCTTTGGTTATAAACTACAGGATAGTGTAATTTTTACGTATTGAAATGTACATAAGTTATCATATTTATTACGCGATTTAAACATACTACAAAGAATTGCTTATATAATAGTAATTTAATAGGTGGGAATACAACGTGCAAAATTTTTGACATGTGCTTGTTATTTTTAGCATTACGATATAAATTAATAAAGCAAATTTGAACTCGACACTGACCGACGCTGAGCCCTGAGCTCTGCTTAAGTTCTTTACCCCTACTCCCGCGGCCTTCTGTTTTTGCCTTGGTGCCGAGATGACCTTGATAATAGTTCTCATATCATTTATTGACTTTATTTCGTTATCGTGATCTGTGACAATAGTTTGTAAAATTGTACTACTAAAATCACATTTCTATAATTGTGTTTTGTATTGAATGTTCGTGTTTGGTTGTCGATGTTGTGTTTGAGTCGAAACGTGCACTAGGAAAAGTTTATGCTCTAACGGCCGTTTTAATAACCTGTCTATCCATCGTTTCAGTAACTAAAGATAGACAAATCTTATCTTTTGCCCTTACTTTCTTTTCAATAACCTATTGACGGTTAGTACTTCCTATCGAAACTAGGAATCTGTCATCGGGAGGACGGATAGCTTATTAGAGATAGTCACGCTCATACAAATCGTGAGTACCTACCACTCAATAACAGTTTCAAGTTACTCACGGATAGACGAAGCTATATCTAGTAACGTCATTTGCTTACCTCTCAATATCGGCCGATAACTTTACGTTTTTTTAAATAAAATCACTATAATATCTATTAATAATGGAATATTGTAACAGCATTAGAGTATTGCTTCATATTTAGACATGGGTGCTGTCTTTCATATCACTTATAAAAAACAAACCTAAACAGAAAAATATATAACGCGTTATTGACATAAATATATATGTAGATGATAACAAACTTCAAATTCAACAGTTAAATCATTTCCTTTCATTCTTGACTTTGTTAAAAATATATGCTATAATTAATAATTGTGGTATATTATACGAAATAAAAACGTATTTTTGTGTTGACACTCATTTTGTATTAAAAAAAAATATTGTATTATTTTGTTTTATGTAATAATACAATAAAAATATGAAACTTTTGAGCGTGATATTGTTTCGGTAGTAGAACGAAACGTTAAAATAAGGTTAGATAGATGAGAGGGGGAAAAGTAATCTATCGTTGATTATAGATAGGTAACACTTATACTTGAAAGTGAAACGCAAATTAAAGATAGATAAGCTCTTACATGACTCTTATTGATAATCGGGTGTAGCGATCTATATATATAAATCTATCTATCATAGATAGGTTATTGAAAACGGCCGTAATAAACGAAATAATTATAAGAATAATGCCGCTTAGTGTAAATTAGTTTTTAAGTTTATTTATGTTAATAATAAGTGATATTTATAGGTAAATTTCCCGGTCAAGCTGTACCAAAGCTCTCATATTTTAATGAGAAATAGTGAAGAGAAATTTCAAAGAGGCGACAAAGTACGTTCAAGTAATCCATTTGAACATTAATATACTTTAAAATAAATAAATTTTACAAGAGTTAAAGATACAGAGTTATTTGCTATTAACTATTAATTACCTTCTCAAACTTGGTAAATCTGTTGACTTGAAAAAAATTCAAGTTAGAATCGATATTTCGGACTCAAAGATGATAAAGCATCTGCTTTGGGTAAGTATATAACAAAAGTCGAATCAGGGATTTGAACTGGCGACCTTCTTCCATACAACCAAACATAATCGACACTTTTGTTGTAAAATGAATAAGATATCAGTAGCTCCGACGTCATGACATTTGTTGTAATATAAGCGAAACCGCTAAACTCGGTTCTAAGATTAGATAATGATAGCAATGTAAGAGCTGCATCAAGTGGATAAGGTAGGTGTGGCAAATCAAAGTCCAACGTATGGCCCTGACTAGGATTCACTGAGGTTAACGAGAAGCGTGGGAGTCACTTAACTCTCATATTTATATCTCTCTAGTTTTAGAGCTCTGGCGCTGAATGAATAGCTAAACATAGGTGACAGTGATTTGATCGACGTTGCTCGGAAAAAGGAAAGCTGATTTCGCGTATGTAGAATGTCCACAAGAGGTTTGGTTTGTGGCGATTCTTAGGGGAAGTCTACGATCAGTTTTTGACTTATTTTCTTTAATGATAAAAAATACACAATTTTATACCATTAGGCAAAATATACCATAAGTTTGTAATTTTTTCTAAATGTTATTGTGTAATTCGAAAAAATGTTATTTTGTATACAGAGTTTACGATTGTCTGCAATGTTATGGACAAGTTATCTTATATCAAAGCTAATGATTAGATAAGGAATGCACAATATCTGTCGCTAGGAGTATTTTCTACGATTTCAATATCTTTTGACACTTTGGAATTATTTGTTCTTACATTTAAATACTGTATATATGTATATATGACGTTTTTAAATGTAATAGCTATCAGTAGTTAATTCCATAGGAGGGTTGGTGTCTAAAAGGCGGCCGGCCGTAAAAAACTGTAGCTAAAACCTTTATGGACTACGGTCACATTGTGCCGACCCCACATAAGTGGGAAAAGGGCAGGAAGATGATAAACTGTTAGGACTAAGGGCATTACTATTTCAGTAATCTAATCAGTATATGAAAAATTATGTAATCTTTTATCGATAAAAATATTTGATAATTGAAATGTTCGAAAGTTTTAAGAGCGGTGGAAATAGTATTTTTGCAAATTTAAAAAAAACTATTACTTTTATGAATTTTACGGATTGAGCGGCTTACGTGACGTTGTGCGACCACCGCCACCTATAAACATACCGCTACGTTCGGAGGAGTAGTAGATTGCTATGCCAACCTTTGTGCACGACATAGGTATGAAAATAAGTTGAAGAAGGAAAGGGGATTGGGCCTTCGGCCACCTCATTCATAGAGTAAAACACTGCAGTAACCATTTACTTCACGCTCGTTATGTATGGGGTCGTGGTACTGTTCGTAATCCCTATATAAAACAGCTTATGTTGGTGGTTACCACTTCATCCAGCTTTGAAATATTGTTTGTATATAAGCAACTCATGTCTAAAAATCGCTTCTCGTTTGAATGAATTCAATTGTATATACGATAACACATTATCTAATCTATGAAGATTAGTTGCTAACATTCACTTTATTTACTATTACCTTTTTGTTATAATAAAACATGACAGTATCATCTCACTATACTCGTAGTATTGTTTGCTTTTATTTCACAATTCAAAAAATCGCATTGCAACTACACCGCAGACCAGCTAAAGCTGGAATGTTACGGCTTCATCGGGAACACACGGACAACTCTTGTGATCGTTGTTCTTTATGGATTGCATTGGCCACTAAATATCAATATCGTTTCATTAAAGGTCGGCAACGCATCTGCAGTTCCTTTGGTTTTCTGGATGATAATGGATAGCGGTGATCACTTAGTTTTAGGCGACCCGTTGCTCGTTTGCCCCCTCCTCCTGTATGTATGTATATCTGTTCTATTGTGACTTACTCTTGTAGTCTAAACAGCTTGACCGATTTTGAGGAGTGTAGTTTTATTAGATTTGGATTCTTCTCCGGAGTGTCATAGCTAATATGACGATGTGAATGAATCAGTCGTGTCTTAGGTTTTTGAATTCACTATTACTTCATTTACCTTACTTGTTTTTATCAAAAGATAATATTTTCACAGATAATTCAATTAATAAAGACATATGTTGATAATAAATAAGCGATAGAGATGAACTGAACGCACTGATAATTATTTAACGAGGCCGTATATTAAAGTATTTTTCATGGATGAAGATGGCAAACGTACAAGCGGATCGCCAGATATAATAAGTGACCGCTACTGATAGGCATCGTCATCGGTCGAGGCGGTCTACAGCTGTTTTTGCTGCTGGCTCTATTACTGCTGTAAATTACAATAAAAACACTACCGAACCTTAATATCTTCTATAACATTATGAAGAAAAAAACACAAGCAGTCATAAGGAGTACCGACAGACGTGAAAACTTAAAACAGGTAGGAAGGCGTGACAATAGTTCAAAAGTAAATAGATAATCAACAAACAACATATTTTAATAATAAAATTCTGAAATTGATACCAATTTAAATAAGAATATTGCTGACGCGTGTTGCTGGATATATGTTAAGCATGTTGTTTACGCGAACCTGTAAGATTTTCCCCTACCAAATATCATCTTCAAAATATTTGGTTGCTTTTAATGGGTAAACTCTAAAAGTGCTTTACATTTTTACAATTCTGAAAGAATTAATTATATTAGTTAAGAATATTAGAAGATTATGCAGCAAATAACAAGGCTTTTTTTTATTATCTACATACAGCCGTTCCTACACCTTATTTCTGCTGTATGAATTGTGTTATTTAAATTGTATAGTAAAATGACATATGAAGTAATCGAGTTGCAGACAATCAGCTTGGCGTTTCACTCGCGTCACAACTTCATTGCATTATCAGTAGACGGTATAGCATGATAAATTTGTCGACATTCTATTGGTCAAAACGGGAGGTGTAGCTTTACGTACTTACGATTCTGAGTCACCTGTTGCTTTGCAGGAAAATTAAATTTTGCAACATCACTGGAAAATTTTTATCGCTTAAAAAATTCAACTGATAATTTTTTTTTAATTAGCTACATACAGCGCTGAACAAAAAATATTACGACTATATAACCGATATTGGGGTATCCAGAGAAAATTTAAGCGAAGTCACTTCTACCAAGGTATAGTCCTGATAAAACATAACGGTAAACAAAGGTATATTAATCCATTAATGTTTACAACTTGGGGTATAATCATAAATCAGCCTTTTTTAGTACGTTTCCCCATTGCAGGGGCACAGGCCTTCTTTGCGAGAGAGAGGGAAGGGGCCGTAATCCACCACGCTGGCCCGACGCGGGTTTTTTTTTGTGACTGAAAGGTCACTGTTTGTCTAGAGGAGGCATTTACAGTTACACCGGGCTCAGAGGGCGCAGAGGGCGCCTAGCCTAAGCCTCTTTAAGAGTAATTTAGTTCTAGGGCTCCCTCCGTAGAGAAAGCCTCGGCTCCTGTCGTTACTTTATTATTATCACCGGATTGGGAGGCGGCCGAGCTCCTAGGTCGCTTCGGCGGACGCTCCATGGAGTGACTCGGCTCAAGGGACCCCGAGAGGGGATCTCGGCTTGGGTTGTCACTCATTACGCGTTTAGCTTTCCGATTTGAGGGTGCCAGAGAGAGATGAGCCTCGGCTCGATCGGTAGCTATTGTCGGATTACATGAATTTCTATAGCTAACATTACTAACACTTCGGAGAGCGGAGAGCACTGGGAGAAGAAGTGGCGGAAGAAACTCCAGCAACGCTTATATCAGTAATAGGGGAGAAAACCCTGACAGCTATGTTGCCGTAACGAGAGAAAGATGGCCTCGCCGGCGAGAACGGTGTGTGGTTTTGCTGCGAAGTTGTTTTAACCTAGCCTGAGCGATCGTTAATTCATCGTCTCGATAGTCGAGTACGTGCCTAGGCCTTCGATAGTCTTTGCGGAACTTACCGAGCGCGAT
The DNA here is from genome assembly GCA_000931545.1 of Papilio glaucus. Taxonomy (NCBI): domain Eukaryota; kingdom Metazoa; phylum Arthropoda; class Insecta; order Lepidoptera; family Papilionidae; genus Papilio; species Papilio glaucus. Next base: position 338,306 of record JWHW01055078.1, read on the forward strand.
TGTTTGGTAGGTGGTGGCACTTATAACTAGCGAATTAGGGTGACCGGCGGCGGAGTCGAAATAGCGGCGCCACGCCAACTTCAAGTGTTGAGCTATCGTGGGCAGCTCTAAGTCCACATGTAAATCGACGTAGCGCAAGAACCACGGCGACCTTGTGGCCCTGCGCAAAAATCTATTTTGGATTAACTGAAGTCGGTGTATTTGATTCGGATATATGTGCGCGAATACCGGACTAGCATACGTCATAACGGGACGTACTACAGCTTTATAGAGTGCCACCTTGTTCCGGAGGGACATTTTTCTCTTTTTGTTGATTAATGGGAATAGGCGGCCTAGTACGAAGGCCGCCCGGTTCCCGATCCGGGTAACGTGAGCGACGGAGTTAAGTTTACGGTCAAGGATGACACCTAGGTATTTTACCTTATCTTCCCAGGGAATTGGGCTGTCCATGAGTTTAATGGATGGGAGACGCGAGCCTGCGACCTACAGTACGTAAGTCGGGCCCTATACCACTGGGCCACCACTGCTTGAGGTGTATATATATTTAAATCTAAGTCGCCACAACACCAAGGTAATAATTCGCTCTAAAATATCAAATTAGAGTATTTTAATCGATACATAGGTATGAAGAAATATTGATAGACTGACAGCTAAGACTCCGAAATCTTTATTAGGTGTTAGTCAAAATAAACTCTTATTAGTGTATTAATTAGGATAATACAACGCTTGTAATTTTAATTTGTTTAGATAAATATATAAGCCGACGCCCGTAATCCAGAGGGGTAGGCAGAG
>JWHW01055078.1:348702-358718 GCA_000931545.1 Papilio glaucus
TAAAGTTATCGTGCATTTCTTTTGAGCGATTTATGATTGATGGTCAAAATTATTAGTAAAATACCCAATCAAGAATTGTAAAATCATTTAGACCATTGTAACATGGATGTGTTAGCAGGTTTAGTGGGCATATAAATAAGGTTAGCTGTCAGGTTATATACTAACGTCAATATAATAGACTATAGTTTGATAATGGCCCTCCATTTGTAAGTGGACAGATCGATGATGGTACTTCACTATCTTTTTGTTAAAGTCCTTGCAATGGTTCTAGTAATACTTGTAGCGAGTGGTGGTCCTGTCTTCTTCCGTGCAAGAGAATTTCTCTTTTGATTGTCTGTACCGCAGACGGGTTCGAACAGTTAGACCGATTGGTTCCCGCGGGGGTTCCATCGCGGACTTTACTCGATGCGGGTATTTGAAACTTTTTCGACCGTCCGAATACTTCACACGTTTTTAAATTGATTTACTACGACCGCACTTGACGAAAGTACACAACGCTATGAGCTCCGAAAGTGACATCGGCTGCCTCGTCCTAGCTCGCAAGTGGGGGTACAACAGTGGCGGGCCATCATTATTCTTGACTGTCCATACCAATGACCGCGCATATCCTAGCTAAGTATACAATACATCTTCATATACAATGCTGTATGTTTTCCAGAAGCACATCAATGATGAATTCGCATAATTTAAAATTTCATTTTTCCATAACTTTATTGTTCTCTGATTTTGCATTTTAAATTCCTTTTTAAAATATTCATTCATACCATTTTTAAATTTCGAAATTCGAAACGAGTTCGCATAAAGATTCATTATGTAATGTTAAAAAACAATATCATATGGGAATATTAGTGATAGAGACCGCAGCAGCGATAGATGTCGCACTAATGCGCCAGCTCGAACGGTGAACGAACCTCACAGAAGACGTGACGTAAAAGTATTTTATGCTTCTGCGTTTCATCTAGTGAGAAAAGTGCCAGAGGCTCAATGCCAGTCCCATTCCTCTTCCATAATTTCCTTTTCCTATCTACACCCTTTTGACATCTCGTTTGCTTGTTGCGGACGCCTAAGGGTACAATCCATAGATATGAAAACAACAATAACAACACTTTGGTTTGACTGGAAATCGAATCGATAGTGAAATAAGTGCTAGACACTTAAACCGCTATGCTTAGAGGTTGTCATAAAGCAATCTAATAACGTAATGTCTAAAACATGTTCGCTAAGACATGTAATTAGTACAATATTGGTGTAATAATCTATGTACATATGCCCAGAATGTTATATTACAACAGGAATTTAATTAGAGCTTTGTTAAAGAAATGTGTTACTAACATAAACAAAGTACTACGATCTGAATTCTACACCTAATCAGAACAAATATTCGTTTTTGTACGTTTACATTTCACTGACGTTGTTTGACTCTTATCTCAGTTAAAATTGTAACTACTAATTCTCTGAATGCTAGGTAGCCTTTAGCTAGGTAGGTTTTAGTGTAGACATTCATCAAAATATAAAATACATAAAATTATAATTAATATTAATTAAAGAGATAGTTATAATAATAGAGTTAATTGTTCGTATTTGTTATACGGCAGGTGCCGAAACATTAGCCAATTACAATTAAAACAATGCGTGTGTTGTCTAACAGATGTTTCATTCAAATAATTTTAATGTTTTAATTGCAAAGACCGCTGCCTGGTACATGTTTTTTATAATACCATTATAGATGTATGAATGTTACTCTGCCTACGCCTTTAGATGATGGGATGGGACGCGAGTCTTTATTTTTTTGTAAATACAAGAATCATCTAAAACGGTATTTTGTTTTTCAAATAAAAGAAAGCAAAAGATGTTCATAACATAATTTTACTTAAAACTTAGAAAATAAAAATGGCCCGAATTAAAGTATAAGCTATGCCATAGGTGTGAGAGTTGTGTAACAAGTATCCAGTGGAGCTAAGTTAAACAAACTTTTAAGAGTCATTCCCAAGTAAGTTCTGTTGAGTTGTTACAACTTAAGAAAATACAGCGCATTTCGTAGAAAATTAATAGCATACGAGTGGTATTTAATATCATTCGAATTTAAACGGTAAAAATTATTTATTTCTTCAATGGAATTATAAAAGTATTAACCTTTTTCGCTGACAATATTTCTCATAGATTTCTTACAATTTGGCGTTCCATACAAATTCAACAATCAAAAGTGAAGCTCGATTTTTCCGCGAATCTTTACCCCTATACATTTAATATATAAATGATTTTTTTTAATATAAATTAAATAAATTACATAGCAAGACTTTTCTAATCTATCGTCTTTTATAATTCGTTGTATTTTAGGGCTAATATGATTTTGTAATGTAGTTGACAACATTGTTATTGTAAATATTTTATAGTTATGTATAAAACATTCATAAAATTAATGAATTACTTGTGATCTCGTGAAAAGTGACACAAATTCATAGCACTAATTACTTTTTTTTTAATTACACACACGAGGATTCTGTATTTGAGTGGCGGGAAACGAACGACAGCTGGATTTTACGAAGTTGCTAATTGGCGGCTTAAGGTGACTTCAGTTTTGAGACCCAGATGCTCCATCTGGAGACATGTTACATCTTTGATTGCTATGTTTGCGTTTTTGTAACATTTCAGAAGCATCACAGAGAAAAAATTTAGTCTTAGTTAAAACCCAAACACAGGACACGTAGACTATAAAAATTTAGTCTTAGTTAAAACCCAAACACAGGACACGTAGACTACTTTATCCTAACACCACCTGATTCCTTTTGGCTATGAAGTAATAAGAGTATTTAAAATCATCTAAACGTTTATCTATATTTGGTGTCAAATTTTAAATGATACGTTTGACTCACAATTTGTTGACACTTTATATTTTATATATATTCAGGAGTATAAAGAGGAGTATAAACATATTCAGGAATCATCATAAAATTAACTTACTTGTAAAATGAGATGTCCTTACACTTATCTTTGAGGTATATAAACTGTACACGATTTCACACCACAAACCGTCATTTTTAAAATTACGAACACTGAGATTTCGAATTCCTGTCGCGGGAAACAAATGACTGAGACGAATGACAGAGTCGCTAATCCGCGATTTATGGTGGCTTCACTTTTGTTTTACGCATTAGATATGTGACTTTTACAGTGACTACTCGATTAGCGTTGATAATTAAAAAGGAGACGCTACCTATATACTTATAACATTCGACCTGTATCCTGGAAACGGACAGTCGCGCGGTCCGCTGGCCAGCGTAAGTACGGTAGTCGGCAAACTCGCGCGTTTGCGTTTGTGTGCGTGTCCCGAATGTATACCAGGGTATCGCCGATTTGGCATTATTCCCCAAAATTGAGAATATGGCAAACATATTTAAAAAAAAAACTTATATGACATCTATGAGCGTATAAAAACAACAACAATTATATGAGATCTGTGTGATTTTCGTGTGTTAAGCGCGTGTTAAGGTTACAAATAAAATGTATTTTTTTTTCTTCTTAAAAATGGTAATGTAGTCTTTAATTCAAGTGATATTTGTTATAATCATTGAAAAATCTCTACGAAATACCCACCCCGGTATTTAAAATCCGACCCGTTTAATATTTTGTGGTGTAGTTTAGCAGTAGTACTGCGAAATCTTTGAATTACAAACGCAAAGACTTTGAATTAACACGGCAAATGCTTGAATATGGAATTATCGTGAGCCGATTTTGTATTTGGAGGTATGTAAGATGTTTACCCACCCGTGTATAAAATACGCTTTCAGTATGCTATTATTACCTTGTAATTACCTAATATATTTATCACCAAAATGGATGTATAATTTTACAAATCTAACAAATACGATAGAATGAAATGATGAATGAATTTCTTATTTAAACTGTGGGAACAGCTGCTAGCCTCTTATACATTTTAAGTTATAGGTGACGTAATGACAAGACGTCGCCAACTTTTGATACGAATTTCTCAACGCGAGAAAAGTTACTTCAGTTATAGAGTCGACTGCAAACGACGAAAGTATACAAAGTTTTAACAGAGCATTCATAAGAACAAGTTAGTTGACTGCGCTGATGGATACAAAATCGTTTTATATGAAACCGTGCATATTATTTTACCGTTATTTTAAACAGCTTGAAATTGAAATGATATTTTCTATGAATCGACGGCGGTGTGATCGAAGAATGGCAAGGACTTGTTTAGCATTAGCCTATTGAATAATTCACACTTCACGTAATTGGTTTTAATTAATAGCTGTATGCAAAAAGAACGCTCAAAAATAAGCGAACTACAAATAGTATTTTATATTTTAATTTAGTTAATAAATTAACAAATTCACTAAGGAAAAGCTACATCGTCTTTTATATGTTACATCTGTAGTAACCTTTTTAATTATGTAAGACAATCACTGGAACGATAGCAGTGGAATGGCTTAAGATATTAAATAAATTCATCACGCTGAATGTGTAAACACGTCGGTTTACCTAACAGAACGTTTTGCTTTTGATCACGCGCCGCTAAATTGGATTCATGAAGCTTAATTCATCATGCCGACACTGAAATATATGATACAGTAACATTATTCACAGACGTGTTGTGTGACTTGAAGCATACATATTATTATTTTATTTATTTAACTTCATTTCTCTGTAATTGTATTATGATATTAATTTGATTTCTGATGTCACACTTACGAAATCCAGTGTACGGGATAAAGTTAAATGAAACTTGACGTTTTGATATACCGCGACTCAGCGTGACTTGTTAAAACCTATTTGTAGCGTAGGTTTTTAACTGTGATATTAATATCTTTATAGCATGCATTAAAACTTTAAAATATTATATTCTAAATTTAACTTGATAAGACCTTTCTAAAAATAATCTGTCTAGCTTACGACAAATTAAAACAGGATAATATGGGGATAATCTTAAATAAAATAAATATTAATCTCGGAAGTAAATGCCAATAAATAGCTTTATGGCTAAGAGTAGGAACTCTTACGGGCTGTGAAATATAGTAATATTTTTTTACAAAATATATAGTACGGGCCTTTGTAGGTAAAGGTCAAAAAGTTGTTCTTGGATGGTAACACTATGAAGTTGGTGTCGCGCATAGTAAAAATTCACACACTTCATTTTTCCTAAACACGCCAAAGGAAGGATAATTTCAAAAATTTCTAACATAAGTGATATTACTTCTTGAAGATAAAGTGGGTACTATAAATAATTTCACAATGATACAATTTAAAACCGAATACAATTTTTTATTCATACTAATTAAGAATTTATTCGTTGTTTGAATGAGCTTCAGCTAACTAACCGTATAATTCCGCACTAATAGTCTTTCAACACAAGTAACTTGAACTCGGGTAAAGTTTCTCATTAATGTTAAATCTTTCCAACTATTAAGGAAAATGAACGCGCCTAGTACGTCGTTGTAAAACTAACTCTGTTTTATGTACGGTGTTAAGAACATAGATCAGAAGATAACATCAGTGTGGACAAATATAAAAACACATGATGCATTCCAAATGTGAATGAATGGTGATGCATCAGCATCCATATCAGTGTATTAGCGATCGCATATGATCTGGCTTTCTGGCTGGATGTATAACTCATTCAGCCCCATTCCTATTCCAACTTTTGTACTAAGAGGCTAAGCTAAAGTAAAAGGTTTAATAGGTTATACAGTGGCCATATTGTTATAAGTGGAAATCTACTATAACAGTACAATAGGACGGATACATTCAATATGACAAAAGTTCTCGACATAAAATATAATAAAAAACAAATAGTTAATTAATGTAAAAGAAGTTTATACAGAACTTCCAAATATTTATTCAAAAGCTGCGCACAAGATTCTCAGTGTGCCTGTATTGTGAACATTTGACACAAAAACAAAAAAAAAATTAAGATCAACTTTCTAAATTTCCCAGTTCTCGCCTGGAGTTTCTTATAAACTGCAGTTCCTCCATTACTTGACGAGTTCTCAACTTTTGAGCTACACATTCACTTCTCGTAACTTAAGTAAATGAATTAAATTCATTTCAGAGTGCCATTAGTAAATGGATTCCTGTGTCATAAACGAGCTCTTGTAAGTTTCACTGCCTTTTAATTATATTCATATATACAATCTCATTTGTAGTATTTATTCGATAATTTTATACCTAGTATATGTAAATTATTGAAACCGTTGTTACGTTTATATTGTAAAATTCGAAAGTCGAAAAAGTATCGTGGAAGAATTTGAAGAGAATACTTTTAATTAAAAGTTCACAAAGATGTTCGGATGGGAACACGGAGGAAATACAAACAACAGAACTTGTAACAAAACGAAACATAAAAACTTATGTTTCGTCAGAAGTTCTTAGCCACTCGTTTTTTTTCTCTCTTTTTTCGTTTGAAAATAATTTTCAGCAGTAATTTATTGGTTGGAATACCTTTGTAGTGATAATATAGATATAAAAAATTGAAATTTTGCACTTAAAGTATAAATTTTCATGGCGCAATACAAAGTGTCGATGTTTATTATTTAATGTGTTTACAAAATGGCTTAAACACATACGAAGTCTTTTATAATTTAAGTACTTTTCTGATATGCGACTGTAATAAATTACGAGCAACGCGCCAAAGTATTCATTATACTTAGCGACGAAGGATATTAATAATGTGAAGTATTGCTTTATTATTAAATAGCTGATCGTGTCCGATTTTAAAATTGCACATTGTAATAAAAATATTGTTTAAGGAGTTTTTACATTTTGTGTGATAGATTAAAACAGATTTTACGCTTAGAATAACAAAAACTTGTATATTTTAAGAAGAAAATCTTATTCAATTTTTGATCTAATAACATGGTCTTTTTACAACTTTTCGCAATGTATATAGTTAGTGTAAATAAGAACTTAACACAAGGTTACTATACTAAACTATTTCATTTTATGGCTTAAATACAAGTTTCTTTCATAAGCTTCTAACATTGTAAAAACGAATTTCTGTTAGTTAAGCATGTTTATTCTCAAACACGGCTGAACCGATTTGGATAATTCGTTTTTTGTATGAGGGTGACAGCCAAATGTCAAAATAAAATTTGAAGGAAAGTTTATTGCGTGATGATCAAAACGTCACGAATAATATAACATAAATAAAAAAAAGGGTTGTACTTAACTTTGTTTCATCGCAATTTAGATTTTATCGAAAGTGTTTTTTATAAATAAAATAAAAAATACAATTTCATCCAAAAACGTTTATTTACAACAACTTAACTGTGGCTACGAGGGGAATGCCCTCGAAACGAAGATCCACGAATAAGGGTTATTTTTTAGCGGTAATGGCGCAGATTTCTGTCTTTTTGGGATTGGAATCAACAAGATTTTGTCGACTTCACCTAATAGGCTTTCCAGTTCAGTCACAAGTTTGGTCCAGTTCTCATCGACAGTAGCAGAAACGTTAGCGCGGTTAATGGATGTTGCTAATTTGCAGCATGTCATTGATATGCAGAAGATACAGGGTGGGTGACAGTACACAGCCCTTTGGGATGGATTGATTGGTTTTGGGTCAGAGCATGCACCATCGACAACGACCTTGAGGCTCCGATCGTCCAAAAAGCCGGAAATCCAGGATCATAGTTTCCCGGACGACACGTAGCGTCGTAAATAACGCATTATTTTTAATTGATTGTTCTAAAGAAAATGTTAGTTATTGTGAGATAACCCTAGAAGATATATGCCATCGCAGACTTTTATTAAGCATTTTTAGCGATTAAAAATTCTTTCATAATTCATTTTTATGTAAGTCCTATAGTTTAGCCTACGTAAGCCAAGAAAGTAAAACTCAACTTTGTCACTTACGCATTATTAAGAATAACTAAAGAAATACTGGTGGAATCTCGACTAAAAAAATGGCGAGCACTAGCTGTCGAACAAAAAAGAATCATCGAAATTGGATCATAAATCTCAGCGTAATCGGTGTACATACATAAAAATACCAATCGAATTGAAAAACCTCCTCCTTTTTGAAGTCGGTTAAAAAACAAAGACAAATAACATCAATTTTATGTCACAATAAATACTACACACTCTGAACTGAAAATTTTCGAAAAAGAACTCTCCGAAATCTCTCTGATCGTGAATTCGTGCCCGGACAGTCGACTGACCCTAATTTAATTTGTACACGGAATCGAGCACGGTCTAAAATATCTCTCGATCGATATCGTTTCATCCTTGTTATGCGGTCTAGTCTTAACAAGACAAGTTTATCTACACTAATTCGAAGTTCATACGCGAAATGAAAACAGAAAAAAATTCGGCGACGAATCTAAGAAACGATTGTGTAAGAAGCCGCGTGCAACAGTTACTAATATTATAAAGAGAAAAGATTTGTATTTTCTCATGTTTGTGACGGATAAACAAAAAAATTACCAGACTGATTTCAAAATTCTTTCACTAATTGAAAAGTATTCTATCAGTAACAGAATATATGTTTTTTATTTTACTATCCCGGACGAAGCTGGGCGAGCTGCTAGTTTAAAGAAAAAAATTCAAGCTCGGAAGCCGGAGGGGTAGGTTATATATATATATGTCGGATAAGCATCATATGTTTTGTATCTATATATGTTAATGGTGAAACAAAAACTTCGAGAACTTTAATATGCATTTTGCGACCCCGGTGGTGTAAGTTTGGTATATTTTAAAGTTAAGTTGCCAAAGCTAATTTTGTTAAGCTAACTTATACAAAAATGCGTATTAGATATACACTAAATTAAATAAAACAAAACATTACTTGTTGACGTTTTGCCAAAACAAATTAACAATCAAGAAGATAAGTTTACATAAATATTTTCAATAATGAATACTTTTTTACAGTTAGAACGTTTATTTTACGATAAAAATCATTTAGTATCGTGTTACCGAATATGTTTTTAATTATTTTGGCGAATCGATTAAAAAAAAATGGGAACAGGTGTAATGAATATAGTTGTAGGCACAACTATCAAACTAGCCATCGTTATCTAGTATAACTAAACAAAATAAAAGCAGAACGTTACAATTAATTAATCTCCAAACTACATATTACCAGAATATTATATATTATTAACCTACCTCCATTTATATAACGTGTTCTATACAAATTCGTTCGTACGTTCAAAATGACGTTCGATTTTCTTGTGAAACAAAAAATTGATAATTGATTACTTACTTGTTAAATGTGCGTTTATTTCTTTACACTAATTCACAGTACAAAACGTCTTTTTATAAATTCGAAACAGTCAACAAACAGAAAAGTCCCAGACTTTTGACCTTGTAACGCAGTAAACGTGTTCTTATTGTGGGATGATACGAAGTCACCAATGGTGACTTTTATGTGGCTTTAGTTACATCTTTGTCTCTATTGTTCTGAATAGATTATTCCAAATATAAAGTATTCATAACAACTTTGATATACAATATACACACAATTATAACACATACAAGTCAGTTTTTTACTGCCATAAATAAGTTTTTGTGTCACAAACGACCGTACTCATTGAATTTGTAATGTTAATTTGGTAAATGTATGGCCTCAGCAGTAGATTTCCCTCGAGTGAAAACAGTTGCTCTATTAAACTTTACTCAACATGCGGTCCTTATAATTTAGAACGATGCCGTTGTTACCACGAGGAAATAACATTTGTACATTTCATTTATTATATCATATAAATTATTCGTAATACTCCTTCAGTTTCCCTAAGTATCTCATTTGAATGACAGACCATTTATAAGAAGCGTAAATTTCCTTCGAGTAAAGATCCATTATTTATTTTCTTGTGAAAATAATGTTTAAATTTTCTTTTTTTACAAGGTGATGGAAGATTATGTAAGTAACCGTAGAATAAACACTAAAAACACTCTTTGTTCAGTCTGCTCAGTTTCCCCTCTTCTTTTATATTCAAGTAGATAGTGACATCGACTTCGTATCATTAGAATAATTATTTCTCTTTTTCGTTTTTCAAGGTTTC
>JWHW01055078.1:378143-393114 GCA_000931545.1 Papilio glaucus
TCACCGAATTAGTTAATCTCTGACGGCGGCTGCTGCCCCTGACTTGCCAAATTACTTTAGTACTACACTTATTGCCAGACTCTGTGTAAAAGGCCGGTAGAACAAGTTTTGTTACGTAATTTGCCAACCGAAACGTATTTCAGTTTTGTACCATATTTTTAATATTATATATACTATATTTTAATATAATTAATGCAATTAAACCCATAAATAAAAATTCGTAGCGTAGGAAAAATGTACATGTAACAAAGACATACTCCTTAATATTTTTTTATAAATTCGCTTCACATTATTTTCACATATTGCATTAATCTAATTAATATAAGCATTTTTCGTGTACCTAAACACGTATATAAAGGATAGAATTGTCGAAGGCTCTCAAGAAACTGCAGCGCTAAATGCTATTGAGTAACACGAAGAGAACAGACGTGTTTTTTAACACTCCTTTAACGTAACACAGAAATTCTACTTGACACGGTCGCCGGCACTGGCCGTATACAAAATTCATTAGTGACAATATGGATGGGAGAGGAACTGTTCGCCCGGCTATATACGGGCCACGTTAATTTTTGATTGAATTCAAGTATATCTTCCTCGGACACTGTATCTCTGGACATTGTCACATTGTTGGATATTTTTTTTTGTTTAAATATTTAACGGACATGTTACAGTTTTTCTTTTATATTTTCATCTCTATATATTTTCGTTTTGTAATTTCTCTTAAAAACGGTTACAGTACACATCATTAATATAATGTAACCCTTAGTCAATGCTTAATTTCGCACAACCAAGTTGTGTCAAGGCAGGAACACCTAGCTCGAAATTAAATATGTTGATTTCACTCTTGGTTACAATTAATCTAATATCTATTTTCTTTCGAATATAGTTTGGAATAGCTTTATTACCTAGCAGTTACCTTCATATTTCAAAACAAATGATAATATAATTAATAATGTAGCTACATACTAAAACATGCCATATTCTTACTTTAAAACTAATATTTCTTTTCGCATTTACGAACTTACGTAGTTAGTGGTAAAATAGTTATATTTGTAGTGGTAATACTATTTGTCTGAGGCAACCCGTTTTAACTGAGATCAAACGGAAGCCCCCGCGGCGCTGCACGTACGTGTACGTAAATGGAAAGCATACGTCGTATGTTGAGAAATGAAACTGTTTAGTCGAGAAAATTGTATAAAAATTTTCGTAGAATATATTTCTGATTTTTTTTGCATAAAATAAAATATGAATTTTATTTGCTTTTAAAAAACAAAATGGACACCTACGAGTACATTAATTATTTAAATACGATTAAAATTCCTTAAATGAAAACAATAATTTCATATGATTGATATTGAAGCGCCTATAAAATGGACGATGGAGAATTATCTGAACTCTATTGAAGTGTAAACTAGCCGCGTTAGACGATATTTGGTAGGGGAAATTCTTATAGGTTCGCATCAACAACAGGCTTATTTGATTTTGGAACAGTTTCGACGAACATTTTTTCATTTATTATTCTTATATTCAATTTTGAATTTTGATGTTAATATACAAGAATTTATTATTGTTGATTATTTATTAATTGAACTACTACCTGTTCCCGCGACTTCGTCTGGGTTGAAATCAGTAAAAAAGTGTTATACTGATACACATGATACACATTGCTTATTTAATTCAACGCGGACGACGTCGCGGTAACAACTAGTAAGTAATAAGTAAGATTAAATGTCGTTACGCAAGGTATCTATCAATCAATCGATATTTATAGATATATACATATGTGAAAAACAAAATCAAATACATTCCATTTGAACCGTACATTTATCCGAGATAAAAAGTATGTGCTATTCCAGTCTCTATCTAACTGTGCCAAATTTCATCCAGATCCGTTCAGCCGTTTTTCGTAAAGGAGTGACAAACATTCATACGGGTGTATGAATGTTTGTCCATCCAAATTTTCGCATTTACTAAAAATATAAAAAAAATACAAATAAATACCAAAAATATAAAGCAAAATAAAAATTATTGATAGTATTAAAAATACGTGGTAGCTTTTTAGAGTAGTAAGGTACGGGTCGTTGCTTCTTCTGTGCGCAACATAAATAGGTCGAGATATGAGATGAACGTTTACGTATATTTGTTTCAAGAGAATAATTATGGAAATAAAAGCTTCTGACGCTCAGTGGAGCAAAGGAATAAAAATAGTGTAACCAAAATAAAGATAGGTATTGTTATTACTGCACAATTTGTTTACTGTCTATACATTATGATATATGGCCTTATATATATTGTACCATACAATATACTGATAACACGGGTCAACATGAAATTTGACTTTGATTGCAAAGCATTAAATTTCGGTTGTTTAGGTCGTAATAAGACGGAAAAAAAATATATGGCATGAAAAACTTTGCTTTTGTGCTTAAAAGACTGAATGAACGAAATTTTTAAAAATCTCGGATTTTAATTTTTGATTGAAAATAAAACTATTGAAATAAAATTTTTTATTAAGTTTTACTATCAAATTAGCTTACAGAAAAGTGGAAAATAACTTAAAAGTGCACACTTTTACTTTTTCTTTTATGTTCATAGCTACTTTCTCTCAATAAACCCCAAATATAGTCGCCCATCATGTTTTCATTGTATTTGCCTTGATAGCGTTGTTCAAAATTCATGATGTCCTGATGGAAACGTTCTCCTTGCTCTTCGGAATAGGCTCCCATATTGTTTTTAAATTTATCCAAATGGGCATGCAGCATATGTACTTTTAATGACATCCTGCAGCCCATGGCCTTAAAATTTGTAAGCATATCCTCAACCAACTTTTACAATAACTACAAGCAACATGTGGAGCCCATGGTTTATCTTGATTCCGTACAGGACAGTCAAAATATGCTTCATAGGCTTCACAGAGAACGTGAGATGTCTTTAGTTCATATTTCACGTCTCGAACTTTAATAAATTGACCACATATAAAACAAAATGCATCAGCATCGTATTTGCACTTTCGTGACGACATTTTAAGTTATTCTGGGCTTGTAAATAACACCTGATGGTTGTTTATCACTCGGGTGCCATCTAGCGGCACAGTGTAAATGTTAATACCCCACTCTCACCGCGCGGTCTTTTTAAAAATATTAAAATCAATTAAAATTTATAAAAAAATGGAAAAATGAGTATTATTATTATAACTATCACAAAAGCAAACTTTATACCGAAAAAAGGTATTTTCTTTTCGTTTTTGTGCATAACTAACTGGAAAATAATAGTATAAACTTTAGGACAAAGAACGAAAATTTTTTTGTAGAGTCGTGTAATCATTATAATAACATATATTAGAATCTAAATCTATGTTATATAAATGGTGATGTATTCTGTGTATCTTAATTCGTTCGCGTAGGGAATAAGAGGTCTACTTATACTTACTAAATTATTACACAAGTTAGACAGCTAAAACGTCAACGAGACAATAATGCGAACCGAAAACATTTTATCTAACATCTATATAGAAGTATATAAAAATGATTTTCCCTTGGTAACGGCATCACGCGTGAACGGCTGGACTGCTAATTCTTTTTGCTGTGATTGTTATTATCCGAAGAAAGTTCTAATGAAATACAAAAATATGAAAGTTGTATGTTCCCTGTAGACTCTAAAACAGCTGAACCCATTTCGATAAAAATTTTAAGATAATGTTCTGATTGGCCTCGCCAGGATCACCCATCCTGTGAAGTTTGGCAGCGATCGGATCAACATCCCGGCCAGTTCATAAGTTGTCAATTAAACTTAATGAAAATGTATATATGTAACATAATACATTTATATAATAATACATTTATTATATATAACATTTTGAAGCGTTACCTCCTTTGAGTCCACCAAGATAGAGCTGTTGTCAGGCCTAATCTTACTGTGACGACTTCAAAATGTCGTCAAAATGTCCGATAACAAATCAATTTTTTAAGCACGAACAACTGTACGTACTGTACAGTTCGTAGTGTACTGTAGAGATTCTATGTAAGCGATAGTCGTTTACATAGAATCTCTAATGGTAGAAGTGTGTACATATTGTTACGTGTCAAACTAAGTTATTTTGTACGACGGGGGTTGGCATATTGACCAAGATTTATGGTACTTTGTAAATTCCTTGCTTATTGATGGATTTAGCTCTGAACTCAGATGATTTATCCGATGTAGAAAAACAACAACATTGTAGGTTGTTGATGTTGTGAAGAAGATAGTCAAATCTATTATTTGTTTTATTTATCTATATTTCGTAATAATCTAATTCAACGATGTAATAATAATTTCTGAGGTGGTGGTTGAAAGCGTTTAGCTGGACCCCAGCACACGAATAGTAAAAAATAAAAAGGGAAAGAATGTGATTTGAAAAATGTCCTCGATCAGACCACCTGTGTCTATATCGTATGTATATATATACAAGAGATTTAATTAAAATGAGCACAATTTAAATAAATGTTCGGCTGAATTGATTTGTCCTTGATTGAATATTGCGTACTTCCTGATTACATTTTCACTTCAAAGGTAATCTTCTGTTGTGTGAAAATTGATGATTTTCCTTTTGTATCAAATAACCTATTTATAAAAATTAAAATATCTATGAATATTGTTTTTGTATGCTTTTAAAAAATCTCAAATGTAACATAAGCACCCTGTAATATTTACTATGTTTTTAAGTTTGTAGTTGACCACAATCCCACCTGATTGATTAATTTATTAAATCTTATCTTAAAGCTTACGGCACAGTCCGACGGAAACACTGATGGTGTCAACTTGTTTTAGTTCTTTATAATAACGAAAAAAAATCTTATCTTAAAGGTATCGTTTTCGGACTAAGAAAGCAACAAACACAAACACAGAAAATTGTAACTTGGCTTCGAATTAAAATAATTAATATCGTACACTCTAGGCATCGCAACAGATGTAAAGAAAACAGAAATATTTTTTTATCGAAGAAGCTAATGAGGCTGTATAGTGCGGATGGCGGGCTGGCGGCTGCTGAAATGGGTTAATCACTCGAAATTGTTCGCGTCAGCTGCAATTTACCGTCTAAATTACTAAATTACGGCGGTAACAGGCAATATAAGGTATCGCGCCGGCACTAATTCACTTCAGCTTGTTACTTTTGTTTGTTGACGACGCAAAGCTAATGAGATAAATGTAGTGCACACTGCTTTTTGCTTTATTAACGTGATGCAAGGCAAATTTCCTAAATTATGACTTAAGAAAAAGAACAATAGGTGGTACCCCACTGGTGGTTTACCCCCCTAACTTTAATCTACACTTCGATAAACATAACAATACAAGTAAAAAACCTAAAAAAACATTAGAAACTACGACTACTTACATCATTAAAAATCTAAGAATAAAAATAAAGAAATCTGAAGGAAGAAACAATAATAAAACAGTGATTAAATGTTGTAAAATGTGTATCTTGTTTATATGAACTGTAAGTTTACCCAGATAATCGTTAAAACAGTTGACGACCGTCGGGGCACAGGTACGCTCCTTCCCTCGACGATCACGTAGAAACAGCCCTTCTTCGTAGACGTCATTATAGTCTTCAACGGTAACGTGTTCAACTTGAGTTGAACACGCGAGAACAAGAACACCCACACCGATAGCTGCTAAATCCAGCAACTAGGCCCCTAAATAACATTAGGGACCTGGATTTTTTTTATTTCTAGCTCAAGATTACTCGAATCGCGAGCCCTGTATCAGATGAAGTTGTAAGAACCGTCAATAAGGTTACCAGCAACGACATCTCCGAAAATTAGTAGTGTAAGTTTACACAAATAAGATGCAGATTTGTAACAAATGACGGAAGGGACACAAATAAGATGCAGATTTGTAACAAATGACGGAAGGGAGACAGATAAGATGCAGATTTGTAACAAGTGACGGAAGGGACACAAATGAGATGCAGATTTGTAACAAATGACAGAAGGGACACAAATAAGATGCAGATTTGTAGTCTAGTGTAGTGACGGAAGGGACACAAATAAGATGCAGATTTGTAACAAATGACAGAAGGGACACAAATAAGATGCAGATTTGTAAAAAATGACAGAAGGGACACAAATAAGATGCAGATTTGTAACAAATGACGGAAGGGACACAAATAAGATGCAGATTTGTAACAAATGACGGAAGGTTGACATTATATAAGTAGTATGAAGTTACACTTATTTTTAGTAGATCCGAAGGCGACATAAATTTAATAGTTAAACTTAAGTTTTTCAAGTTAATATTCTCTGAAAGAGTATGCGTTTATAATGTAAATGTAATAATAAATATAATGTAAATAATAAATATATATTAATAAAAATAAATATATATTGAAGTCTATGAAAATAAGCCAACGTTGACAATGCCGATACATATTTCCAACAAAATTTAAGGCTAGATGTCGCTTTAAAAGTCATAACAAAACGAAACTTAATCAAGCTAATGCATGACCTGGGTGTTAAAAGGAGGACTGTAGTGGAAACTTGAAATACGTATATTGTAGCGTGTGGCGCTAAGTCTTTTGTGTGCCTTACTCTGTCTGATACATGTAGTGAAGATGTCGTGTATACGTAAATAATGAAAAGTAAATACCGCTAACCTTTTTAATGTCTATCAATATGTCCCTGACGGTAATTACGTAACGATGTAAATAACACTGTAGTTATCAGCATAACAAATTAGAGGGAGAGGGGAAGGGAAGAAAGGACTTAACAAAAATATAAATTTTCTAATATTTTGCTTTAAATTACCAAGAGTACTAATGCTCAGCATGCGGCCATAATACTACTATTAAGAAATCACACTAGCCTCTAATTTAAAGACAGAGACGAGAGAAGAAGAGATAGTAGAGATACTCCTACTTCTATTCTTGTATATCAATTTAACTTCATTCATAGTATATGTTTATAAATAATAAATATGTAAAAAATAAATAAATATGCGCTCATGCTCGTAACCCAGAGGAGTAGGCAGAGATCATGGATTCCATTTGGCGCGATCCTGGCATACCTCACTCGCTTCTTCTACATTCATACATCTATGCATACATGCTAGTCGGTTATGGGTGCTCCTTATATCGCCCTTTTTTCTCACTTCCATACATTAAAGTACGGACTGGTACAGCATTATGTATTGCCAGACGAGCCTTCATAGACACATTCTGACTCCTAACTTCTGTACCTGTAGCCCCTTTCATTTTATTTCCCGTATTCACTCGTCGTTCAAAATCTTTAACATGCCTACCATCGTTACTAAACATACACCCTAAATACACGAACTCTTCCACTTGTTCCACTTATTTATTAACATTTATATTAATTACTGTCTTACTCTGTTTACTCTTTAAATCACTATTACTCTTGTTTTATCTACATTCATCTTCATACCTTTACCACCTAATGAATCATTCACTACATTCAGAGAACCCGTAACCCAGAGGGGTAGGCAGAGATTATGGATTTCAATCACAATCAGGCACACCAGATGCAACAACACTACAAAATTAACCAGCTCATTGCGGAAGCACACGTTCTTTCACGACCGTTCTATCATTTGCGATTTATCATAGGTAAAGAATGACATTGCAAAATAAGAATCAGCCTACCTTTGTGAGTCGAAGGCTAAATGATTTTGTATATTAAACAGTGGTAGAGCCCGCAACAACAACATCTGTTGCCCGAATGGGCCGGCTCAACCGGTAAAATACCACGACCTCACAGAAAACAAGCGTGAAGTAGAAGTACTCTGCGTTTCGTCTGATGAGTGAGGTGCCGGAGGCCTAATTTCAGTCCTCTTCCCCTTCCCACCCTTTCCTCGCCAGGATAGGATGGGAACGGGAAGAGGATTGGACAGGGAAGAGAGTTAACGAGGAAAAGGAAATATTCGTTTTCCTGTCTATGCCCTCCTCTGTCCATTACAGGTAGGCAACACATCTGCTTGTTGCGGATGTCTATGGATAGCGCTCACTTAAAATCAAGTGATCCGCTTGTTCGTTTGCCACAATCTACCATTAAAAAAATCGCTTACCCGATGTTTGCTTTCGAAATAAATGTTCGGTTTTGTGCCCCCACGTGATCAAGTTTCATCGGGTCCGTTTCGGCAATTGCTTCATTAATAACCGCCCATAAATTACGCTGCACGGCGTAGCTGTGTGTATTTGCCTACCTACCCGTAATTCTAGTAACATATATCGTATATTTACGCTTATCTTACTCAGTAACGCAGCAATATACGCACGTACATGTAAATATGCTAGTAACTATTTTATGACTCACCATTATGTATTATAATAATCAAATATAAGCCTATTTGAAAATAAATTGTTTAACTTAGTTATAATTTTAAATTATTTACAATTTTATAGGCTTAAAAACAAGCGCTTCCTCAAGTGTTAACATTATTCGTACGACGACGGAAACACTTTAATCAACACTCAACTGTTTCAGGTTGAACGGAGCGTGAAATGAAACAATGCACGTTTTCAGAAAATTCAACAAATTTAATTTTAGTGTATCCATAAGCAAGATTGAATTAATATTAGGAATCCAGAAGGATGTTGTTTTTATACATCACGTATTACAAAATAACTAAAAGGTTTTTTCTGCCGATAGACGTAGTCTACTGGATATGGACCTCTCCAAATCAAAGTTAGGTTAGGACACTAGTAACTTAAAAAGTGCTTATAAATAGCCTAGAGGGCGCTGTTGATCATCGTCGTAGGTTTGCTTATATGATCTTTTACAACCCCGGAAGAACTAGACAACCACATTTGCTACTATTCTACGAAAATAAATGCAGAAAAACAACGTAGAAATCTTTATAACGCTTATATTAATTGTCAATAAAAAGCCTGATACATTAATAATTTACACATATCCGTAGATTTTGAGAGGGTTCAACAGAATACAAATTTCGATATTAATGCACTTCTTAAGCTTAGCTTAAAGCAACATTTCACCGAAGCAGTCGGCAGGTGAGTGCAACTTCATAACAACTGCAGTCGACATGTACGATAAGTAAATAACTTTAAACTAGTTAAGTTCGCAAACTTTAGATGAAAACCGATGCAGCGACGGCAAAATTGAATAGTGCAAGATATTTTTAAATTCTATTCGAGGCTATATTTAAACTTTATACGGATACTTTATAGAAATATTCAGCGCTTGTTCTCTTAAATAGCATCACGGCAATTCTCCCCTCGACGTAGACATCGCGCTATATATATTTTGTGACTGACTTGTCACTGTTAGCCTAGAGGACGCTTTTACAGATTCACCGGGTTTGAGGAGGCAAAGAGCAGAAGGCGCCTTATCCTCTTTGCAGTGACTGGGCTCAAGGGACCCCGAGAGGGGATCTCGGCTTAGGTTGTCACTCATTATGCGTTTAGCATTCCGATTCGAGGGTGCCCGAGAGGGCCGAGCCTTGGCTCGATCGGAGCCGTTATCTGATTACAAGTATTATTACAACTAACATTACTACCACTTCGGAGAGCGTTTGCGCTGGGAGAAGAAGTGGCGGAAGAAACTCCAGCAACGCTTCTATCATTAATAGGTGAGAAAACCCTGCCAGCTATGTGGCCGTATCGAGAGTACGATGGCCGTCGTCGCCGGCGGCGAGAACGGTGTGTGATTTGTTTGCGAAGTTGTTTTATCCTAGCCTGTGCGATGGTTACTGCATGGTCTCGATAGTTGAGTACGTGCCTAGGCCGTCAATAGTCGTGGCGGAACGTACCGAGCGCGATTGGTTTGTAGTTGTAGGTGGCCGCACTCACAACTAATGAATTGGGGTGACCGGCTTTGGAGTCAAAATACGCCAACTTCAGATGTTGGGCAATATGTGTAACTCGACGTTGCGCACGAACCACGGTGACCCGGTGGCCCTGCGCAAGATTCTGTTTTGGATCACCTGAAGTCGGTGTATTTGTCTAGGGAAAATATGCGCGAATACCGGACTAGGCGATATATGTAAGTATAAATTATTTAAATATTTACCCTCTCGAGGTTCAAGTTGTAGTAAACGAAAACACGAGGGGTGTTTTAACCGTTTGTCGCAGCAATGTATTCTGCGGTTGTTAGCAAAATCGAAGGCCTTAAATGGGTTAATCGGCTGGAGGGGATGACGGCAGCTGCACTTAATGTTTTGAATAACGTTAACGATATATTCTCGCGCCGCCATCGCGCAATAGCGAGGAATTGAAAGTTATACAATTTTCACAAGCTATTTTGTTCAATATTCCGCTATAAAATCTCAATTATTCTCAAATACCAACATGCGCTTTCATTGAACGCGTGATTTTTTATTTTATACAGACATTTTTATATTGATTATTCAAAGCAATTGATAATTATTTATTATAATTCGAACAACTAAAAGCCTAGTAAAACTTATCCTACTAATATTATAAATGCGAAAATTTGTTTGTAACTCTCTTTCTGTTAAAAAACTACTGAATGGATTTTAATGAAACTGTACAATAATATAGCTTATATGTACATCATAATAACACATAGGCTATAATTTATAAAGATATCGTGTGAATTGTCCAAAATATAACCATAAGTGTCAAGTAAGGAGGAAAAAAATCCGATTTATGCGAGCTATTCTGGTGTGCGCTGCAAAAACCGGCAGAGTGACACGTATATGTATAATGGAAATGTTTACTTTAAATAGTCCTACAAAAGACCTAGACACATCACATATCCATATTTAATGTGTAAGCCATTATCACTAAAATAGTGTACCATCTATTATTTATAGGGCGGACGAACTTTGCCGTTAAAGCTAGTTATAAAATAATACAAAAATATTATGACAGATGCACATAAAGAGAAGGAAGGCCTACTTCGGTGGTGTGGTGATGTCGAAAGGATGAATGAAGAAAGAGTGACGAGACTAAATTATGTTGTAAAAACTTTTAAACAAAAACAAAACAGACTTTAAAAACAACAAATGCACTTAAAAGTATAAAATAATTTTACGCAATTAAACATAAGAATCAATTCTTAATCATATTTAGTTTTGGAGCCGGTGTCAGCGTCAGCTAAGGAAATACCAATATACGAGGATGCCTTAAGAAAACATTTTACAAATGAACTTTATTAACGAGTGGGTTTTAATTAATGTTTCCTAAGAAAAAAATGGTTATTGTGAGACAATCATAGAAGGTATATATATATCATCGCGGACTTTTATTTAGCTTATGGAAAGAGCAACAATTATTTCATTCATTATTTTAATGTAAGTCCTATAGTTTATCCTACGTAAGCCAAGAAAGTAAAATTTAGCGTTGTCATATTAAGCGTTATTAAGTATAACTTAAAAACTACCAGTCGGATCTTGACTAAAAAAATGGGACCAATCGACAAGCATTAGCTCTCGAACAAAAAAAAAGAATCATCGAAATCGGTTTACCAGGAGCAGAGTTCTGAGGTAACAAACATAAAAAAAACATACAGACGAATTGATAACCTCCTCCTTTTTGAAGTCGGTTAAAAAGGGGTAGTATTGATAGACAATGTCTTAGACGAACTTATATGGACCAAGATGGAAAACGATGTTAAGAGTAGGATCGGGCTACATGTATAATTTACCCTTTTGAGTTTGGGACACAAGGGCTTATTTAAGAATTTTGCTTAGGTTATAAAAAAATTGAAAATATGCCAATAGGTTTTGAGACCCACCGTCTTCGACTAAACTACGAAATCTTCTGACCGTTATTCTTTCTCAAATAAACAATATGTCGAACGTTTACCTAAGAGTCGGTGTGGGTACAATCACTGTGAGCCGTTGTTTTGTACACAGTCCGCAATAAAGTAAGATTTAGTATCGGTTGCGCTCTGCGGGCGGCGGAATAGTGAGGTTGTTCAGTTTTTATTGGGTCAAGTAAACGATACACAATGAGATTGCTACTGCTAGAGGTTGTTGGATAGTTTTTACTAAAACTATAGTGGTTACACTTGCGTAAGACCCTGAAATATCGCTGTTTCGAGCCCAGGGTCCTGTTATCAAGAATACAGACACGGAGAAGAAGTATCTAGACGTTTCGTCTGATTAGTCAGCTGTCGTATGTCCCATACTCACCTCCTCTCAAGTTTTTTAATATTTTTTATTGTTGACAGCTGTAGAGAAAGAAAAAGAGCACGTGTGTATAAAGCTTTTAATTAGTACGATACTTTATAACATTAAATTACGAGCCGTCGGTTGCAAAATTCTATAATTTATGCGAATTTTCCGTGCCGTGTAGCCGTGGAGGTGAGGCTGTACATTAGAAATCAATGTGGCGGCGGTAGCGGCAGCTCGGTTTAATTAACTCTGTTGTATATTTTATCGGGCTTGTTGCGGATGTAACGCACTAGACCACTTGAATTAGATTTAGTCTGAGCTAGCTTAGTTTATATATTTTTTCGATTATTTGTTTTGCAAAATATTTTTAGATATTGGTAATATCGATAACTGTATTCGGTGTTATGCTTATAGTCATGGTCCACGTGGTGTGGAAGGCCACCCACAAAATGAACTGACGAATTTCGGACGATCAAAGTAGCGAAGTTGTACCTACTGGTTGAGAACGGCGGTGAACAGATGCTTTTGTATATAGAAGGTAGCAAACGAGCAAACAAGCAAGAGTGTTAAATGAGTGCTACCCATAGACATCTGCAACAATTTAACGAGTTGCAGATGTGTTACCTACAATAGACTGAGGGATACACATAAAAGGATATTTCTTTTCCTAACCCTGCACTCCCCCGTCAAATACTCTTCCTCTTCCCATCCTTCTCGTATTGGATAGGATATGATATGATAGGAATGGGAAAAGGCCAAGCATTACGCCTCCGGTACCACTCATCAGACGTAACGCAGATTGACTTCTAACCCATGACTTTCTTCTGTGAGGTCGTGGTATCTCACCGGTCGAGCAGGCCTATTCATGCAACAGATGTTGTTGTTGCTGAACTAGACCTAGGAAAAGTCTTTCATCCAGTAGTGGCACCCCCTTTTGTCTAAGTATGATGATAAGTATGAAATACTGGCGAACAGGACTGGACATGTTTATTTCTTTCGTCTTTAAAATGTTTCATTTTGAACGTTAAAATCTAAAAGGCGTTAACAACTTTTCACATTTTCTTAGAATTCGTAAAAGCTCGTGTAGCAAATACGAAACTTTTTAAGTATATACAAGTTTCGAAGCAGGTGTATGAAACTACATTACTTTGTATAAGACGGGTCGTAAATCTCAATGTCCCGGTTCTTACTCTTGTTATCTTATGGTATTAAATTGTTTTGATTTTGATTTAGTGCATCTGTTTTTTTTTATAAGTAAGTCATGATTTTCAATTTATGTATACGACATGCACTTAATGTTATTATATTAAGTTGTATTAACATCAAGTATACATAAGTATATATGATAAATTTAATGTCTTTTGTTATTGTAGGTTAAATACCACCCAACGTACATATGTGAGACGAAACACTGTCGTGTTGTTTATTTTGTAAAAGGTGCTTCAATTCAGAACCAATTAAGACCATACCGGCCATATGTCGAGATCCACTCTTACCAGTAATAGGATACCTCCTTGAATCGTATTCCACATGTTTGAGGGTCGTGACCTCCTCCTTCATCCATATGATGTTTTGAAATCTTGTTATATCTCGGGCTCGAAGAGCGAAGAGACAGTGGAGTCAAGTGTTGTGCGAATCTGGCCAGACCAACGCATTTCCATAAATGTTATATTTTTATTACTTAAAATGCTTTGTTTGATGTATAAAATATAACGAACACTTATTTCAAGCAACCTAATATAAAATATTGAGTTTTAGATTTATGTAAGTCATAAAGCCTACAAAGACTTCGAAACAAAATTTATAAAGATATTATCCCCAAAGCCTTTACTCGCAGCCTTGTTTTATGTAGTTAGTTTCAGTGATCGTAACATTTACGGACTTCCTTTCGAACCCGCCCTTGTGGTTTTCGTAGATGTCTTTATATATATTTATTTTATTTAAAAGGTCAGAGATAGGTGCAAAAGTACAACTATACAGTACAGTATGTACATGCAACGAAGCAAATATCAAATTTGATATTTTTCGCCGCTTGGTTACGTACGGACTTTCTTTTCAATAACCAGCGTTTGCACGATTCAGAGCGATCTAATCTTCTTCTGTTTTAAAGAACAAGTATTAAACGAAGTACAGGTATCGCATCATGCATTGTATTTAAAATGACGATCCTTGGAGTACCATAAAAATCTTGGTACTCATTTAAAGTATTCGGTATTACAATACTTATTACATATTTTTCTTATAAAGTATACGTAAACAAAATATATTTCATTACCCAAATGAATAGACTTACGTAAATAAATAAAACGAACATGTATGTACCTAATTATACTGCACAGGGTATTTTATTTATTGTATTATCTCACGTAAGTCCCAACTTTGTATAGGTAGAGACGTTTTAGAATAAGGTCGTTCTCCAGATTGTGGCGCCCAAATGGTTCGGTGGTTTGCGGTCATCGGCGGCAGCTGCTCTTGACATTGAAATATCACAATACTACAATTCGTATGCTCTCGAACTGGACAATTTCCAATATCTTAATTTTTTTCTGTATAAAGTGATATTAAGCTTTTTTATTGGTTTGATTGTTGGAGCTGGTAAAAATTATTTAAAACTTTTTAAACTCTAACACAGTGTGGATCAGATTTTTGTAGTGAAAAATTTAGGTCAAGCCTTTACCCCTTATTATTACGGATGCCGAATAAAAATTTAAAACTAACCCCTTTGATTATCCATCCCATAACCATCTTACGATACTTTCATTCATTTGTTTGAAGACTTTGTCATCTTAGTGATCAATTCATTTTTCGCTTAATGGAATATACCAACAACTGTATTTGTTAAACAAAATTTGATGTGATCAACCTCTTTGGTATTTAT
>JWHW01055078.1:393157-404001 GCA_000931545.1 Papilio glaucus
TAGCTAAGCTCCGTGATGGCTGACGGGACCGAAATGTCCTGGAATGGCGGCCACGTTCAAGTCGACGCAGCGTAGACCTCCCACAAGATGGACCGACGTTCCGTCAAAGTCAAAGATGCGTGAGTCCACTGGATGAGGACAGCAGGGGACCGATCTTGGTAGGTACCTATGTATGTAGGACGACTATCAGCTGGAGTAAGAAGAAAGAAAGTAGAGAAATTATGTATTTATATTAATAGTTAAAACTTTAGTAGTTTATTTTATAATGTATGAGTAAGTCGATGAAACTTGCACTGTGCGGACGTCGGAGTTGGTTGACGCGAATACAATAAAAATGAATATGTACATAATGGCGATCGATGTATTTGTGTTCAGACATATCACACTCCGATAAATTACGACCATTTATGAAAGCAACAACTTTTCTTTAGATCTGGAGATTACAAGACGGTTAGAATAGCGATGATAATAAGTATACATATATTTTATTAGGACTTTTAAGTAACAATTTTGAATTGTGCTTTTGATTTCCATTAATATATTTTAAAGGTATAAGATATTTTGTACGTTTATGCATGTTTTAAATTAAGGGTAGTCATAAATATTACCTGCAGTTGATACTTACCTCCCTCGGGGCTGGATCACCGAGCAATATGAATTGAAAAATGTCAGTAATAAATGCACCTGATGCGACGGCACGTACAGTTAAATGGGACCTGTCGCGCGCTGCAATCTATGCATGTAGTTTGAGTGGATGTAATAACGTCTGGAGCATGTAGCTCAAAATATTCCTCTCCTTAGAGTAAAAAGATGATTGAATTGAATCTAGCTTTATTTGAATACTATATTAATTATAATTATGTAACGGAGTATTTGTTTGATAAGCACATGTTATCGTCTTTCCCGATGATTTGATTGAATAAAAAAAACTATGATAATAACCGTGTAATCTGATTTTAAGCGACTGAGGATCATTATTTTGGTCTATCTCTAAATAAAATATTGGTCTAAACAACTTTGATATGTCGGAATGACCGTTTAGTAGTTTGGGAGATGTTGTACAGCTCTAGCGGACAGTGTTATAAAGCACTATTTTTAATGAAATACCACAACCTCACAAGACAGGCGTGAAGTAGGAGTAACATATATTTTTGCGTTTCGTCTAATGAGTGTGGTGCCGGAGGCCCAGTGTCAGTCCTCTTCCTCTCGTTTCCTACAAAGGATAAGATGAGAATTAGAAGAGGATTGAACAGGGAAGAGGATGAATAGGAGAAGGAAATATATTTTTTTCTGTTTATCCCTTACTGTTTCTGTGTGTTCTTCCATTAAAAAATACATATTACTAAATCGAAAAATGTGTCAATTTTAACACTCGTTACCATATATAACAACTTTACATATCGCATATAAAAACGAATAATAAAGCCTTCAAACATTTTCAAACTTGTCAAACTGTCGGTGCCCATTTCTGAAGGTCGTGCCACATAACCCGCTATTGTTTTCTGAAGGAGCTACATTTACATGTAGTCATTACATAAGTAGTAGTACGTAGTAAGTGGGTGGGTTGTGGAGTTACCATCTGTAATGCAGAGCTTCGATTTCAATTTTAGCGAATTCTATTTACTTAAAGCAGTTTTTTCTACTTTTATTAGCATTGTCGTATAGAACTGCAATGAACTGAAATGAGTTCGACGTCGGTTATAATACCAAGACATTAAATATTGGCAGTAGTAGACAGTATAGCACAACTGTAAATGATATACCTAAACCTATTACATAAATCTATTCATTGGGTATTTTCCAGCATAACTTTGCAAGGACTTTGTTTTATAATGTGTACTGATTTTTATACTGGCATTGAGTTTGAACGGTGTTCAGTTTGACTCCGTGTTACTGAAACAAACAACTCTATTTACGTGGTAAGAACATGTAAATGTGTACAATAAGATACAACATTCAACGTGACATAATAAAAATGCGGATGTTGGAAATGTAACGAAGTGAACTGATGCGGAATCACGTAGCTTGTTAGCGACGTATACACGTCACTTATTACGCAAAATATATGTAATTTTCCCAACTGAGATCCATGTAAATCATACGGGAAAATGTAAATCTTACATACGTATGTTTCAATATGTCTACTTCATCTTTGATAAAATGCAACTTGTATAATTTTACACAAGTTTTTTTCAATATAAAAAGTTTAATTTATAAAATTATTTTATAACACCTGAGGCGATATAAGGCGTAGGCGTAACCGACGAGCATGTATGCGTAGATTTATGGATGTAGAAAAAGCGAGAGTGGTGTGCCAGGATCTCGCCAAATGGAAATCTATAATCTCTGCCTTCCCCTCTGGGCTACGGGTGTGGGCGCATATTTAATTTTAATTTTATTTATTTATTTATTTAAAAACGTGTCGTTCGTAAAGTCGATGCCAGGAAATATAGACAAATATTTCTTCTGTGTAATTTAGCTTTCTAAAAGCGAAAGAATTAAGGGTTTTTTAAGGAGACCATACCACAATCTACTTACTTTATGTTATTTATATATGTTCGTATAAAAATGGGTAAATATTTACGCCTGACTATTATTTTATTAAGAAATAAAACTATACATGTTTGATTGTTTTTACCATTAAAACGACTATTAATGCTTATAAATTTAAAGTTTATTATTTGTTCTGACAAATTTTGATCTTTCGACGAAAATAAAGTTCACTCGTATCTTAAAACAATGTTTTTTTAATTAATTTAATCCTTAAAAATGTTGTGTCCTTAAACTTAGCTTGTGCTTAATTAAGTTAGCTCGCTTTCTCGCAGCTGGCGCCTGCTCCTGACTCCCATGTTGCTTGTTGCGCATCACCTATTTAACTGTCACTGTTTCAACTAAATTATGCAATACACAAGACTCGGTGTTGCCAAAATCTAAAGTTATGTTATTATTATAAGTTTTGTATATACATATCAATTATTATTCTGTTCTTCTGTCATTAGATTTTATGATAAATTCTTACCTGGTACTTGTTTTGTACATGGACAGATGAGCTGATACACTATTTTATAGTTATCACTGTTGGCCATGAATAACATCTAAGACGTCTCTCGCCGTCAGCCCTTAAGAAAGGATGACAGACAAGTCTTGCATAAATCCCAAAATAGTTATTTTAAAATAATTTTATGACCGTGAAACTTCTACTGCAAGGAAAGTAACATTTCTTATTCTTTTACAGGAAACTGAAAAGATGAAGCTGTGTACATATTTGCTTCTGAGTTTTTTGGGTAAGTTCTATATAATAATTAACGTTCAATAATTACTTTCAAGATATATAATTTTAAATTTTTTGCCCGACTGACAAGAGGGTAATGTGTTTCGCGGGTATGTATGTAAATATATATGTATGTATGTCCGTTCCATTAAGAACTCCTGTAGCCTAAAAGGCTTGACCGATTTTGAAGACTGAAGTGTCATTCGATTCGCGTTCGGCCCTGAAGTGTATATGACGCCACGCACAAAACGCATATAGCGTAAAATTAGTCATTAAATTTTAATAAACACACAATCAGTCGGGTTTATTGTTAAATTAACTGTTGCTTCTTTTATCTTTCTACGCATTACTTTGAAGAAATCATAGCTGGATTTTACTTTCGCAATAGGAAGTTACACAAAGAGAAGCGTAGCCAACTCATCGCTATTGTATACTAGACCTAATACGTATTGAATGTTACGTAAAATATACGTACATTGGTCCCAATTCTTTTGAATTTCTTTCGAAAAGCGCTTTAAAAACGTACTGACCGTCGTAGATTTAGTCAGTTGCGAATTACCAGGAATAGCGAGAGTTTTGAAGAAAATTAGCCTTGCTATAAAACCAACCAAGAGAGTAATAGTTATTTACAATACATAAATATTAATAATTATTATAATAAAATATTTTTATTATAATATACATTAATATATCAGTCTGTGAGCACAGTAATGAAACCGTAAGAATTTTGTTTCAAATAGTTTATTATATTAATTAAATTAAACTCTGAATATGCTTAATGTCTGATAATTAAATATATTCATGTCAATATAATTCGTATAACTAGGAATTTACATGTTTTGTATACCATTATTATAAAAGATTATTGATATCTAGATATATATGTATAGTATATATACATATTACTATTTGTATTAAAACAGTATTAAAAATATATTAGGTACTGCATTGTATTATGTTAATCTAAATACAAAATAAGTTATTTATTAAGTTTACGGTACATGTCTACGATAAAATGCCTTTTTTATTGATCCACAATACGACATAAACTTTCGGGTCTTTTGTCCCTGGAGATCGGTAAATTTTGGTGAAGCTCTCTCTTGAGTATATTATGTCGTTGTGAGAAACTTTTCTGTGCGGTGTTTGAACTATGTTTTCCTATATTTTTATTACATTTTATTCTATTTCAATAAATAAATAAATACTAAAGCCCGTAACCTAGTGGCGTAGGCGTAATTTTCGGATAATGTTCCTGGCACACCTCTCCCACCCACTTCTTTTACACTCATACGCATATCATATACACATATATGCTAGTTGTTTTTTTTTGTGCCTGAAGTGTCACTCGAGGCGCCACGGCGCAGAAGGCGCCTAGCCTAAGCCTCTTTAAGAGTAACTTAGCTCGAGGGTTCCCTCCGGAATGGGAGTCTCGGCTCGGGCTGCTACTTTATTATTATTACCGGATTGGGAGACCGCCGAGCTCGCAGGTCGCTTCGACCGAAGCTCCATAGATTGCCTGGGCTCAAAGACCTCCGAAAGGAGACCTCGGCTTGGACTGTCACTCATAACGCGCTTAGCATTCCGATTCGAAGGTGCCCGAGAGGGCCGAGCCTTGGCTCGATCTGTAGCTGTTATCGGGTTACATAAATTTTTAGAGCTAACCTTAGTACCCCTTCGGAGAGCTTTAGCGCTGAGAGAAGAAGTGGCGGAAGCAACTACAGCAACGTTTTTATCGTTAATAGGGGAAAAAACCCTGCCAGCTACGTTGCCGTAACGGGAAGGCGGTGACTGTTCTCGCCGGCGAGAACGGTGTGTGATTTTGCGAAGCTGCTTTAACCTAGCCTGAGCGATCGTTATTACATCGTCATCGATAGTCGAGTACATCCCTCGCTCTTCGATAGTCTTTACGGAATTTATCCAGCGCGATTGATTTGTAGGTGGCGGCACCTACAACTAACACATATGTATGCTGGTTGGTTACGAGCACTCTTGGTGATTCCCTTAAGCAACATAAATTGTTATCATGAGGGGACCTGCAGCTCATTTGCCATCTGATCCTAATAAAAACGCCTTCTCGATCTCTATTTATTCGCCCTCTTACCAAGTACTAAACATTAATGTTAAATATTGTGACAGGTTGTACTCCTTGGTCTTCTGTATAATCTACTGAAGCTACTATAATCTACTGAAGGCTATGATACTAAAACCTTTACGGAAACCGGCTATATCGGCAAGCTGGAAGTCAACTAATCGGATATTACAACAATATAATGTGGGTTTACGAATGTACAATATGTAGAATCTATCCGCAAGTAATAAAAAATGTTTTTGAACACGGATTTGAATGTATTAAGTACATCCACGTTACCGTGGATTTACACTGCAGATAACATATTGTCATCTTAGTTTTTTCAGAGAGAAAGACCTTGCATCTAACGGAAGTTAGATGTTAAAAGTTCGTGTTGTTGTATGACACAAAAACATATAAAATAATTGAAACAGCAACAACAACATTACGTATTTATTATTTTGTTATTAAATAATTAGATATTACGCAGAATTACCGAAAAATATCGTAAATCGTTAACTTTAATAAAGCTTCCAATCAACGTTTTCAAAACTAAGAGTGGCTACAAACTTTGTTTAAGCTTCTTAAATTAACTCAATTTCCTCAATCCGAGTGGTCCGAGAAGATAAATCCGTCACCGAACTTCGAGGGGATTTTCTTTTACACGAGCTGACAGAGTAAAGTCTATTCTTACACTTTTTTACAACACCGGTAATTATAAAAGTGAGCAATTTTTAAAGCGACGGCGTAAACGAAAACATTTACGTATTGCCATTTAATTATCATATTAAGTTGGAGTAGGACAGAAACATAGT
Source organism: Papilio glaucus (assembly GCA_000931545.1). Classification (NCBI taxonomy): domain Eukaryota; kingdom Metazoa; phylum Arthropoda; class Insecta; order Lepidoptera; family Papilionidae; genus Papilio; species Papilio glaucus. The sequence continues at coordinate 399,312 of JWHW01055078.1, forward strand.
GAAAATATAAATTTTCAAATCGAACATTTGCTACTAGCAAATGGGTAAAATGTAATGTAGAAATAAGAAAAAAAATAGACATTACACCGTCATACGCAGCAAAAACTGAAACGTTGATTTTATGTGAAGGCTATTTTATTGGACTCACGTAATCGTACATTTGCCCGTTCAACTAACATCACATTCACAGAAGTTTTCTTCCAAGATATTAATGTTCCAGGACCTGCCTGTTGCACCCGAGCGGTTATGGATCGTGAGAGTTAATGACGCGACGACGTCAAGGTTGTGCTCTAACGTACTTAATATGTTTTGCATATAACTTGTGCTTTGTTTCCGTTAATGTCGCTTTTTAACCCGTCACCGATTTTCGAGGGGATTTTCTTAAACTCGAGCTGATGTTATTCTTAGACTTTTTTCCAATACCGGTAATTATTTAAGTGGGTGATTTCTAAAGCGACGTCAAAAACGAAAATATTACTTTTATATAAAATATTAAGTTGGTGTACTTTAAGATAGAGACATGGTGATAAATATAAAAACTCGTCGATGTACATACATGTCATACTCTATAACCTCGAGAATATATTTCTCTAGCCGGCTAAAATCCACAAAAGATTTAAAAAATATATATCAAAATCAAACATGACTTTAATCAAATATGTTTCATCATACACAATATTGTTGATTTACGTTGTGCAGTATACTTAAAAAGTAATATACGACATAAAAAATGAAAAACTCTTGCATAAACAGAATGCGTTTATGCGGCCGTAAAGTATACGATTCTCATAACGCCAGCAACTTTAGAATTAAGTAAGCTACGTTACGGTATGCTTGTCGAATAAAGTTGAAACGCGTGGCATTGCTGCCGGTATTGAATATTGCTTTTAAACTTATTAAACGTCGCCTCGATTTAAACGAAATGTATTAATATTTCGCCTGAGGTAAAGTCACAAACAGTCGCCCACACCTTTGTATACAACTAAAGATTGCTTTTCTATTTAAATGTACACGATTGAAGCGCCAATAGCCTAATAGTATAGTATAAGGACTGTGTAAACTTTCGCAGGGAAGGATTGGATGACTACTTTATTGTCAGGTTGTAGGTACAATAAGTACTGGTTACTTTATTTAAACTTACATTACCTACGGCATTATTTCCTTCGTTATTATTAATTCGTTAGATTAGCTAAGCCAATCATACACAATCTAGTCTTAACTACTATAACGCTGTTTTTAGGTTTTTGATGCGATCACTCCCCGTTGATTTTCGTCCAAATATCAAATAAAAAAAAGATTAAAAATAAGGATAGGATCTTATATTTTACATAGCATAGTACTATCAATTTAGGAACGGAATTATTTGTAAATATACGCCAGGGTGAGACTAAGTAATAATAAATCATCCTTTTTCTAGAATGTTCCCCACTGCACTGCACTCCTCTTCGAGAGAGGGAAGGGGCCGTAATCCACCACGCTGGCCCAGTGCGGGTTGGGTTAGGTAGATATCACATGTCTTCGAATTTATTGGTTCAAAGTCATGCCGGTTTCCTCACGATGTTTTCCTTCGCCGTTTTTGGAGCAGTGGTGATGAGATAAATTAACATAAAGTAAAGCGCCTGCCTGGGTTCGAACCCGCAACCTACAAGTACGTAAGTCGGGGCCTAAACCACTGAGCCGCACCACTGCTCCAGACTACGTAACACGTAACAAAAATAAATAGGGATATTTTTCATATAAGAACGTCTCTCTTAAGCAAAACTGGATGCCCACGACTTTGTTTGCGGGTCACGTATTTTTTTTTTATCTTTGCGAATATCCAGGCGTAACTGAATACTTGGTATATCGCATGAATTATTCCACGTTTTATTAACATGACCCATACCCATACATGCATCATTTCAATTTGTAGAACATTTCCATACAATGTTGAAACTGTTGTTAAAGAGTAATGCAATATCTGTGGCCAATACTGTACAAGATTCGCTAATTTTAGCAGCACATCACAGGATCTGCCATTTACAACGGACTGTTAGCTTCCAGCCTGCCAGCTTTCAAGAGAAAATAAAAATAGTTGCCCATTGAGACGACGGTCTGTTTTGTGAAGGTGTTTTCAAATATACATTTTTTTTACACACGTACTATTTTCACTATATGTAGTGGGTATCTGTAACTTGTAATTTATAGTTAGTACTTTTTAAATAGTAATAATTTAACCACAAATAAATCTATATATCATTACTACACTTACGCTGCACACTAGCAACAGATTACGGTTTACATTGGGGAAGCAAAGCTATGTGCTAACTTTATCATTTTCCTTTGCGATCCTTAGTAAATAATTAAGGTAGTTAGACGCAGATCGACAATGGGCAATATATTCTGATGACAATGCTACTAATACTGTCACACCTGTGTTAGACCTAAATAATGAGTTAAACGGTTGTGAAAGACAATTCCGCATTTATATAACAAGTAATTATTGATTCAGCATTTATAATAACATTATTGAATTTCTTACATGGCGTTGTAATTTTCAGCATTATTTTATCATTCGATCTAAAGCGTACAATATACAGTTATCATAAAAGTAATATCACAGGTACGGAAGAGAAACAAAAATTATTCATTTACAGTCCATATTGTAATATTTGTATTTTATATGTATATAATACAATTATTATTTTAAGTTAGCGTTAGCCTCACGTTATCCACTTAGTACTGTGAGGATATTAACTTCCCTTTCTCTAATATTTACTCACAGTATCAATGAATTGAAAACATTTTGCTATTTATGCGAAAATGAAATACATACAATGTTTGGTCTCCGTATAAACGATTTGTCAGGCACATGAAGCGCAGATAGTTGTCGTTTTATCAGCAACACGAACACACATTAAGTATGTTGACGGGCAATTTGCTCGGCACACGTGTACCGCAACCACACTATATTACGCCGTGGGAGCTCCCCTGAGATAATTTGTTGATACATGTGTGTGAAGCATCGGCCTCATGTACAGCGCCCGCATCTAAAACTTTGCTTATAAAACGAGACTCACGCCCTAAGTCTACTTATTATTTAAAGTTTTAGTTTCTAGTAAAAAAATCATCAAAATATAGTTATATGGTAATATGTAAGATTAAAATGGTAAAATATAATTACAAAGAGGAAGACGGCAGGATTGGGACTTTTTTAATATGAGGAAACGCCAACGGATACCTGCCCTTATGGGGGCAGAATTTTTTCAGACTCGCATCGCTCTGAAGGAAAATTGTCCGAAACTGCTACAAGAGCAAATCCAGTGCGGATCAGTAGTAAAATATAATGGTCACCTAAAACATTGTTCTTTTCATATAAAATAAATACACGTATATAATGAAGCTATAATGACAAACGTATTATTAAGTTACCATCGCACACGGAATACTGAATTGTAATTACATTTGAAGCAAACAGAAAGCTTTCCTTATCTTCGCTTTAATCTCGACGAGGCACGAAGGGGTGTAATAAAGACATCTGGTTTCATTCAACAACCAACAAAGGTTTGTCAACATAGTTCTAAATTACATTATTTCTTCATTACTGGCTAATTCGTGTGGAAAATTCTTGAATTCCAAAGCATTTTGTATGTTATTTCCTACAATTATTGAATTATATTAGATTCTTTCACTTTAAGGAAAGGTGGGAGGGGAATGTGAAAATGTGAAATGAGCAATTCTTGAATAATATGCTAATTTATTGTTCGAAACAAGTTTAAATCGGCTTTTCACTTACCACAACGCCGATAGGTAAATGGATAAAAACATAAATGGTCAAATAGCAATGGGCTCAAATCCTACGAATATTATAAATACGAAAGTTTGTAAGTATGGATGTTTGTTAAGAGTAACGTGTTTGTAAAGTCACGCAAAAATTACTGAATAGATTTTTACGAAACTTTACAAAAATATAGCTTATACATCAGAATAACATAAAGGCTATAATTTATAAAGGTGTTGTGTGTCAAACTATGCTGGTGTGCGCTACAAAAACCGTTGAGTTACACGTATATAATGGAAATGTTTATCTTAAATAGATCTACAAGAAAGCCAGGGACAGCATATAGCTATTTATTTATTTGGTATATAAACAGTTAGTATCACATATATATCACAAAACAAAATTACAATACTTTATTCGTACAATAACCTGTTATATACACATATCATAGCTATCGTTTATGTGTAAGCCCTTATGGCCAAAATAGTGAACCATTGTAGGGCGGAACGAAGTTTGCCGGGCCGGCTAGTTCTATATAAATAAGTTATCGAACGCTTACTAAAATTTCCTCAAATGATAGTTTAGTTTGTTAGTTCATTATTATGCCATAACTATTTTTACTAACGAATTGTACAATTACAAAGCTGTGTAATTAATTAATAAGACTATTTGATAACAGCCTTGTTTATTAATATTCTGTAGGGATGTTCATTAAAAAGTTAATCACATCGAGGTCTCGGCGGAGGAAATTAAATATGAACGTGACCAGAATCAAAACAATAGAACAAAATTGACTTGTCGTTTAGTTATCTCATTCTTGCAGAACACAACACGTCATTCGCGTAGATCATTAACTTTTCGTCGAATTAGAAAATCTACATTTGGGTTTAGTTTGTAACAGTACGCACAGTTATAAATTAAATTAAAAAA
>JWHW01055078.1:404292-414959 GCA_000931545.1 Papilio glaucus
CTTCTTCCACCGCCACATTGACAATGAGGCCAAAAACTATAGCGTTTTTTTATATAAAATTTTATAGAATACAGCTAAGCTTTTTTAATCAAAGGTAGCCACAAATGATGTGGGTAATATATATTTTCCCGTTAATAAATAATAAAAATTTAGGTCTTTAAGAAAAACCTTTCATCACAACATCAATTATTTTTATGTGCGGATACACCGAGGTCGTAACAATGTATGTATATTCAATTGATATATGAATTTTCACTAACTAATGAACACTAAGGGTTCATTGACAGACCGGTTGTTGTTTCTGGGATGTTCATTATTAACCGAATTCAAAAAGGAGGAGGGTATCAATTCGAAATAGTTTTTTTTATATATGTACATCGATTACTCCGTGATTTATGATCCGATTTCGATGATTCGTTTTTTGTTCGACAGCTAGTGCTCGCCATTTGGACCCTTTTTTTAGTCAAGATCCGACCAGTAGTTTTTGAGTTATTCTTAATATTGCGTAAATGACAACGTCGAGTTTTACTTTCTCGGCCTACGTATAAACTGTAGGGCGTACATAAAAATGAAGTATGAAAGAATTGTAGACGTTTAAAATGCTAAATAAAAGTCCAGGATGACATATATCTATCTTCTATGGTTGTCTCACAATAACCATTTTTTTCTATGAAACATTAATTAAAACGCGTACACCACTTACTACGCTATTGTTGGTGTTCAGTATGAATCCTTATCCATTTGTTAATTATCAAGAGGATTTAATGTAGATTATAATTGCCCTTTTAACTATATCATCCTGCCCAATAGTTTAGAAGATATTAAATTAAAATTAAAAATTCTTTATTTCTTTAACTTATTGGTACTATGTTTTTACAAATATTTTGAAACTTCCTTTTAGGCAAACATTTGCATGTGTTAGGAAGTTCCACTCTTCCTTAACATTATAGTATGCAAGTTTAAACTAATGTATTGTATATAAAATTTACTAAAATTCATGTTTGATGATGATGATTGATGTTTGTCATCAACCAATCAGTCAGTCTTTTTGCATGTTGAAAATTTGAGGGGATAGATATTAATTTTATTGTTTAGTAAATTGCTGTTTGACTGCCTGGCGTATTGTCTGGCAGCATAAGTAGAACTTGAAGAAGCCAAGACTTAACATTTTTTTGAAATTATCTATTAGTTAAGTTGTGACGTGATCTGGACTAGGAAAAGACTCTGCGTCGAGTATGGTGGCTCCCTGTTCTTTATGCGTCGTGTCGTAGCTCGTAGCGGTGAGGATTATTGAAGGGCGAGAAATGATTAACTCTTGCAAGTTTTAATTTTATATTAGTAGCAAAAATTACAATTGAATATTATACTAGTAATTAAAGATTATTAAAGATTATTAAAGATTGTACTGGAACTACAAATATCTTTGATGCCGAACTAGGAATGATTTGCCTTTGGGTTCGCAATTGGCTTATATACTGTTGGTTTATCGTATGTTAGCGAGAGGGGCTAATCGTGTCCTCTGTGTTTCTTAGAACACAATCGATGGAGGTCGTAAAATTTATTAAAGCGTGTCAAATTTGACGCGAATGAAATAATTTACGACTTAGCTGAAGGCTTGTGCATTGTTACTAATGAGGTCACTCTAGGCTCCTTAGAGGTGATTACATAGATCCTCCCTCCTTAGATTTGAAATACATTTTGTAAAAATTATTTCGAATAAAATCATTCCTAGCATCGTGCTTCATTTACATTTTTATGTTACTTAGAAGGTTAGTATTCATTAGTATTACAATTCTATTGTCCATGTTATACTATAATTTTATATAAATCTATATGTTTATGTCGTAAGATTATGATTACTTATTTCAAAAGATTCCAATACATTTATTTAAATCTATATCCGTACGTATATGGATACGGATTATGTACATGATATATACATATATTATTATGTTAATCATACAAACAATTACTTAAACTTACACTTTAAACACACATAGATTTTATTAGATACAATTTGACCCCTTTTACATACATTTCATTATGAATGAATTTTATTTTTGAATACATTTTATTTCTGAAATAATCCCTTAATTTTTATACAATTTTTATATAAAAAAAAATCCAATACAATACAATTTTTTTTTCAATATTACCGTTACATTTATTATCACAGAATGACTTTATGGTGATGTCTTAATACAATTATTTTTAGCTAACGAATTAATCCATAAAATGATCTTGTTGCCTTAATAGAATTTGGAATAGGATAATTTAATATAGCTTTTATTTTATCGTGCATATGATTTAAACGCAACTTTTGTAAGTTATTCTCTAATGTTTTCTCGTTTCGCGAATCCATATAATTTGTAACACAACAATTCTTATCTTCATATTTTACAACGTGAAAGGGTGAAGTTATTTTTAACTCATAATTTGTGTCGGTCGTATTTTGTATAACTGTATGTGCAAATCCTTTGTTACAATTAACTAAGGCACTAGGCATGCGTATACCCGATAAGAATTCTTGGAACTCGATAAGGCCTTGACCATGCCATAAATGAGTTGGTAATTTCACCTTGTGTTCGCTGCGCGGTGGCAATAAAATTTTAAGCGGCTTAAAGTTGTTTATCTTACGTTGGAAATAGATGGGTATGACTGCTTATCCCGTGTTGAATCTAGAGATTTCCAAATTAATAATGATTTTAATTCAAATAGTAAGTCATTTCCAATTAATCCGTCGTAGTCTTTTCCTATGTCTAATGACTAAAATTTTACCTTTTTATCCAAATTAAAAATGTAGAATAAATTTATTTTGACTGCGCCATTATGTTTTGAACTAGCATGCGTGCTAATAACTTCAAATTCTTCGTCTACTTTATCATTTTTAAAATATTTTTCTACTAATTGTGTACTTCGGAAGGATCGAGTGCTACCCGTATCTATTAATAATTTTGCATTTAAATTCGGAATGAAAATATAAGGTAGTTCTGCTATTAGATTGGTGCAGAAGATGTTGAGGCTCTAACTTGACAATTTTGAGCAGGCGTATCCTCATTAATACAACGTTCGCTTCTAACAGTGCTACGTTTTGGATCATGATTGTAATGATTTACATCAAAAGATGTGTCCTTGGGCTCCTGTTTGATTTGATTATTAGAATAAATTTGTTTCTGTGGAGTCAACGCACGATTATTATATTTATTATGAGGTCGATTTTTATTAAAATTATTGAATTTATGATCATCATTATAATTATTAAAATGTTGCCTATTTATATGAGGTAGTTTTGGTTGATAGTTTTTAGGATTATTAAAAGTTTTCGGGCAGGAATTACTTCTTTGAGTAATTTTTCGCTGCATATGAAAGTTATCTACCTCTAATACGATCTGTTCCATGCTTGTTGGTTTCTGGCATCGTATTATCCTGGCCATATCCTCTGTCATATTTGCCGTAAATATACGTAACGCCATTTTATCGAAAAATGTTTTCTTTATGTCCTTCATATTTACATCGCCCGAGAATTTTGAAAATAATTGACTTCGTATGGATTGAAGTCGATGGAAAAATGCTAAATGTGTCTCATTCGGTCTAATTTTTGCCGTTTCTAATTTAAGCGCTATACAATCTTCGCTTCTGGGATCACCAAAGTTTTGAAGTAACAGATTTTTAAATGCTTCGTACGTTTTGATATTTTCTCGCTCGCTGATTAAGGTGGCGGCTTCACCTGTCAATCTACTAGTAATTACTTCAAGATTATATTCATCTTGTTCCCTACCTCCTTTATATAAGGATAAAATATATTCGCATTTGCGTAAAAATAAATCTATTTGTCTCGAATTACCATCGAACATTGGTATCAACTGTGCCATGTCGGACGAGACAATATTAATATGCTTGAGTGCCATTTTCTCAAAGCTAATTGTACCTTTGGGCCTTTTGTATTGGAATAATTTTGTATTCTCAATACCAATTAATTTGATACTCTTTATGAACTTTGTTTATACAATATTCTGATCACAGTAATATCGAGCGACTTTAGGTCTGTCACTAACCTAGAGTTCTAGAGTTATCAAAAATCAATAAATTATTTTAAGTAATTGCCTAAATATTCAGAAAATATCAAAACCTTTCTATTCCCGTTTCATTTATTTTAAATGAAAATTTAAATTGCAATGATAATAAAAGTTATGTAAAAATATTAAGAAATATAGAATTATTACGAAACCATAAAATTACAATGCACGAGGATGATGGAAACTTCTACACATTGATAAAAGTTGCTCGTAAGTGTTAACTAATTCCTTTAATTTCTTTATAATATCTCTTAATAATATAAGAGAGACTAATATAACTCGCTGTTCTTGACAATCTCTGCCTGGATGATCGGGATCATTCATGAATATAATTTACAATTATGAAGGAAGGAGGATTGTATAATTTACAATTTTACTCCTATCGATTCACAAGTCGTTAAAATTCAAAGTTTGTGTTACCAGATATTTTTTTTCTTGAGCCCGATGTTCGTGCCTCTAATGAAGACGGTGGTTCCCTGAAGACTCTGGATCTTGTATCGGTGGCCCGTCGTTTTTCTGCGGCCGTTTTCGCTGTGTCGATGATACCTCAGAGTTAACGCTCTTCTACGCAGGAAGGTGTTACCGACGAATCTTGCGAAATTATCCTACCGACGGCTCCAGTTTAGTTGTGACGCGTGATCTGGACTAGGAAAAGACTCTGCGTCGAGTATGGTGGCTCGCTGATTATTATTTATGCGTCGTGTCGTAGCCCGTAGCGGTGAGGATTATCGAAGGGCGAGAAATGATTATTATATTAACTCTTGCAAGTTTTACTTTTATATTAGTAGCAAAAATTACAATTGAATATTATACTAGTAATTAAAGATTATTAAAGATTGTACTGGTACTACAAATATCTTTGATGCCGAAATAGGAATGATTTGCAATGGGTTCGCAATTGGCTTATATACTGTTGCTTTATCGTATGGTAGCGAGAGGGGCTAATCGCGTCCTCGGTGTTTCTTAGAACGCAATCGAGGTGGAGGTCGTAAAATTTATTAAAGCGTGTCAAATTTGACGCTAATGAAATAATTTACGACTTAGCTGAAGGCTTTTACATTGTTACTAATGAGGTCACTCTAGGCTCCTTAGAGGTGGTTACATAACTATATACTGAACTTTTTTCATGTAAGCCCGCATTTTAGAAAACAAACAAACATAAACAGTTGACAAATTTTAAATTCACTAAAAGTTGAGAATTATTTTATTTAGCAGATTTAATGAAAATTACTTAATTACTATTTAAAACTAATTATATGAACGTCAAGTGGTCAAACTAATTATAGGAACGTCGAGAACGTCAACACCGCCAACCATGTTTATTCACAATATTTTACTATTAGGGTGTACCAGTAGTTACTTTATTTTTCTCCAAAAGAGTGCAAATACGTAATATACAATCAAAGCAATTTGAATGGTGTATATATATATTAATTTGTATTAGACGAACCTCATCTTCGTCTCGTATTAGTTTTACACAAATTGCCTTGTTAATTACTAGACTTCATATGTGTAGATAAATAGTTATTTTGATACACTAATTATACTTATACTCTGCAATTTACCAGCTTATGTCAGTAATTATCAAATGCTTTGCATAAATTGTATAGCTTACAAAACATATCAAGTGGTTACCAGAAGACTAATCCTCCACCAGTTAAAGCTAGACCTAAGCTGTTACTCACTTAATATTCCTTAATCTAATTATTAATAATTGATCTTATCATTTTATTACTATCTATGCAAAGTATCGACCGCTTATCGTCCCATTCGTGCTTCGAAGGTCTAATTAAATAAAAAATACGCTCACGTCCGTAACCCAGAGGGGAAGGCAGAGATTATGGATTTTCATTTGGCACGATCCTGGCACACCTCTCTCGCTTCTTCTACATACATAATTCTACGCATACAAGCTCGTCGGTTATGGGTGCTCCTTATATCACCCTTGAAAAACATAAGGGGCGTAATATACTGAATAGTTTCTCACAGTGTATCTTGTTAAGTTATATTTGTTTACATGAATGCATTCGCAATATATATATTGATTTCTGATTAATTTTAACATCCTTCGATTGAACAGTATTGCGATTTTCTAACGACTTCCAGAGAACTTGTGAACGTATTACTGCTCCAATAATTAAATTTCGTGAGCTGACACGACGCAGCACAAAGTTTTAAACGTATTTGAGTTCGTAAACTCCACGGGCGTTTAAAAAGTTGCTAACATAGTTTAATAGTTGCTTGACTACTTAGTTTTAATTTTTGTACTATACTTTTTAAAAATCTTTAAAACATTTAACTATTATCGGAGAAATATTAAGTTTTCAATTTGGGGTGGGTGTTTTGATTCTTGGATTAATTTTCTTTCGACATGGCATTAAGCTAAACGTTGCTTTTGTATGTTTCTTCGTATATATTTTTTAAACTGTAATGTAAAAGTTTTAACAGAGTTAGTGAAACAAAAAGTATCATTACTTGTTACCAGATACTGAACAATACACTGGTTTTGACAAAACAACCTTATCATTAGAGTAAAAGTATACAAACGCAGTTTTATCTCGAAATCTGAAGAAAGAAATCGCTATTTCGACTTCCTCGTGACAAGTTACATACCGAAGTTGTTGACAAATAAACTTCCTGAAGCCGAAAAGTTGCTTACATGTGTTATATGTATGTACGTAACATCGATAGTAAAACGAAAAAAACTTTCTTAGTGTAAAACTCGAATATTCTCAGAACTTTATAAATTTTTCATGGTGAGTCTCTCATAGGAAGAAGTAGAATAAATAAATCACGCCCGTAGAAGGCATAGATTATGGACTTCCGTTTAGCGCGATCCTGGCATATCTCTCTCGCTTTTTCTACATCCATACATAAACGTGTACAAGCTCGTCGGTTACGGGTACTCCTTACATCGTCCTTCTTTAGTATGTCACTAATCTGATCGATATAAGTTCGCCTTGGACGTCCCATATCAACGCTGCCACTCACTTTTGCAATATGAATTTGTTTCGTTACTCTACCTTCATTCATCCTTTCAACATGCCCGAACCACCGAAGCATACCGTTCTCAATTCTAGTCACAACATCCTATTTCTCAGACTTTTCCCTTATAAGCTTTTTTAATCCTATTATTTAACGTCACGCCTAACATAAGTAAGGAGTAGAAGTTTTCGTTTTTAACTTTTATAGCATACTATTTTAGTCTAAGTTAGTAGTCTATAATACCATAGACTAGTGTGTCGGCTATTTAGGTATTATGACAGAACTCCATGTGGGGAATCCGGACCTGGACAAAATTTGTGTAGCAGTGTTTATTATGTCCATCATTCATATAAAATAAGGGTACATCATCGCCCTGCCCTTTCCCCACATTATGTTCGCTCGACTCAGTATGACCGTAGTCGTATAGGTTTGGCCATCTTACGATAAAATAAGAAAAAAAGCTACATACAAGGTAATGAAAAAAAAAATCCAATTATGTGAGCATTATTTTTGTGATTGCCGCTGACGCGATCAATTTTGTAGTAAGTGACGGATTACGATTAATATTGCTTTTCACTTTTATAGTAATGTCGCATCAATCATTTTCACGCGCGCTTACTCTGCAAATGTATTATATTTAACGCCATTCATCCGTACTGTATAGAATATGACAGTATGTTATAGATATTTTTAATATTGATAGAGCCATAAAACAGCAGCAGCAGGTTTATGAATGCGTCGGCTAGACAGTTTGCATACAACAACATTGGCGTAAAATAAAGGTATTTATTACTCTCCAACCGCTACCCAAAGGCATCTGCAACAAGCGAATGAGTTGCTACTTACTTATGTTCGGAGATCTAATTGCTGGTAATCTTATTGACGGTTCTTACTGCTGCATCTGATCCTGTATCAGCTCGCGATCCGAATGATATTGAGCTAAAAATAAAAATTCTAGGTCCCTAATGTAATCTAGGGGCCTAATTGCTGGATTTGCCAGCTATCGGTGTGGGTGATGTGTTTACTCGAGTTTTGACTCTTTACTCGACTCAGGATTTGGAACGTAGTCGGCGGCCTGAACTGAGCTTGAAGATCATGTGAGCGGATGGAAATTACTATTAACTAGGCATAGTTTACGTCGTATCTCTTTGAGGTGAGCTGTGAAATCGGGTTTTTCATCTAACGTGACACCTAGGTATTTTGCGGTTTTCCGCCATTCATCCGCCATTCAGGTTGGCCGAATAGGGACATTTGCCCTAATTTATGTCTGTACAGTGGTTTGGAGCGTTTTGGGAGGGTGCCTCGACTAAACTACACTTTTTTCGGGGTTAATTTCTACTCTCCATTTGGCAAACCACTCCGCTAGTCGAGTGGCTGCGGCCTGGAGGCGTGGAGTGACTCTACCTAGGTGTCGATTTGAGTAGTAAAGATCCGTGTCATCTGCGAAAAGAGCTAGATTGACTTGCGAATCCTTTGGGATGTCACAGGTTAAGAGATTCTTGTTAGAAAAGATTGTGCTGGGGAAGATGCCTAGAACTAAGCTTTCGGCACCTCATCTATTATCCTGTTTATATAAAGACAGACGAGGCATCTATTATTATTATTGTAGTTATTGTGTGACTACCTATGAATTGTCGGTAAAATTACATCAATTTATAATTTTATCGTTTTCCAAACTTTTGTGCAAAAGAAAACAATTAGGTTTGCTTCCTTTGCTATGTCAAATGGCAATAAACTGAGGAGAGTTTATTTTAGGTTACAATTACTACATGTACATATCATGTGTGTATATTAATCTAAGACTAGGAGTCCTAATCTAAAAATTTTAATTAATAAATCTAATTACGTATGAAGTATAGTAAATAACACAGTTTCCATTAGGCGAAAGTTGTTGAGATGTTTTGTTGGCCTCGTTGAGAAACGTACAGACGTAATTAAAGAGCCCTGGCAAGATTACAGACGCCGCAGAATTCTCATCTACATCGCTGATACGTTACCAAGATATCTGACTTGCGTTTGATATGTTTGTACTATTTGAAATAATGTTTGTTTTCAATCTAAGAAAGATCATTGATCAACAAAGATTATTGAACATGTGTATTTATTATTTATCATTCTAGAGTGTTTATTTAAAGTTGTTACTGCTCTGATCGATTGGATATTTATTATTGATTTGGCCATAAAATTTAGTATAATTAATAATATTATTTTTGATATGATAAATCTTATTTTTTTTAAGTACTCTGAAAGACAATTGTTTAAATAAAATAGTACGAAGACGGCTCTAAGAAGTCTAAGAGTAGAGTACATTTAACAATACTGGTAATATTAAAATGAATTACTTATTAAAAGGAAAAATATTAGTACTCAAAGATTACAGCGTTAAAGTCTATACATATGTATATTTGCAATCACAATTGTATGAGAAACCGTTTACTTTTTATAACAGTATTTTAAAAGACCCAACAACAACCAAATTTGTTGGCTGACGCGACATCCTAGGAACTTTAAAAAGTATGTCAGTTCGTAGAGTCAACGAAAGTTTGAAAGTCGAAAGAAGTCAGTTATTTACTTTACTTTATAAAACCCTACTTTACTTTAAATGTATTGAACTAGACATGGGTAATAAACGATACCCGCTTTTCACTAAGTTAAAATTTTTAATAGATCCGAAAAATTTAACAAGGAATCAACCGACCGAAAAAAAAATACATACGCTTCTACTATCTAAATAACAATTACTATTTATGTAGAAAAGAAAGTTTTGCTTTTAAGGTTTATACCTTAACAGCGAAACTTTTTAAAATTAGAAGGTCAGTAAGTGAGAAGTAGGGGAGTGTTCTAACAATGAAAAAATGTTGTTTATATGTCGCCGTGCAACATGTCATAGCATATTTATTTCATGAAAATATGAGAGTAAGAAGGGAGTGAAATGATGGGGCCTACAGCACCATGTTTGCTTTTTATTATTTAGGGATCTCCGCTAAAATATCCTGCTTCTTTTTTAAGGCCGACTAAGCGTTTGCAGGTCCTCTGGAGTTACGATTGTTAACGCCACCAATGGGTGGCAGTCATCACTTTTTTAAGTGAGCTGTTAGTTGTTGTAAGAAATGTTTTGATTACTCTAAACAAACAAAGAGAATCAAATTGTTCATATGTATGTGTACGGTTTCATTTCCGAGGGAATTCTAAATAACCTGTTCCCCCTTATGCGTTTGTTAAAAGGGCCGCACGTATGTATGTCAGTTAGCACAAGGGGAGACATGGCGCCTGCAATGTGTTAACCTGGAACAACTTTACCTTAATTAATATGTGTTACACATAACTATGTATATAGAGTATAAAAAATAATAGAGCTATGTGTATCGATTAGAGATCTCAGTTCTCTGTACTCACGTCAGCATACTCTTGTTACCGAAAATATACTTTTCTATCGTAATTAAGTAGCCATGTTTTTATTTCTTTCTGTTCTTGTACCATCAAGGTAAAATTAGTAAAAGACCTTGGAGTTTATATCGACGAAAAATTAATATTAGATCATCACATCGAATATATTATTAAAAAAGCATATAGAATGATGGGTTTTGTATTACGCATTACCAAACC
>JWHW01055115.1:0-27053 GCA_000931545.1 Papilio glaucus
AACGCATCTGCAGCACATTTGCTTGTTGCGATGTCTATGGGTAGCGTTTACTTAACGTCCCTCGTTTGCCACCTTCTTCCATAAAAAAATATATCTCTAAACGTGTTATGAGAAATGTACAAGGTATCAATTCTGTTCAATTCAATTGTGATCAACCGGGATTACAATCTGTTCTGACGCGTTACGTTGGTGAGCTCCAGTTTTGTGCAGAAGTTCGACCAAATTAATCGGATTAAGCAATGCATGGTGTCCGGGTAACACTGGCTCCGTTTGGATTCGATTCAAGCATACAATGAGTCTATACGCTGTTAAACATTTTGATAGACGTCATTTCATTACTAATATCGTAGAATCTTTACAATATTCGTGGACTGAATTTAAAGGTGAGAAGAAACAGGTGTTCAGATCGAAAATGTCTAATCTTGTCAAGAGAAAACTTATTTAAGTAGACAATAGTTGTTTGTTACATAGACGCGAACTAAAGGGGATAGGTAAAGGGAAATGTGTTCGATAGAGAAAGTAACAAATGAAGAGGTGTTGGCCAGAGTGTAAGAAGAAATTAAGTTGATAGGAAGCATCGAGAACCGTAAGGAGAAATGTTGGAACACCTTATACGACATGACGATTTTATAAACACGGGGAAAAGGAAGGGAACAGAAAAAGAGGAAGGCCGAAGGCATTTACGCAACGAATAAAAAAGAAAATAGAAGTTGTATTGTATCAGGAAGTCAAGATGAAGGCTCAATGCATAAAGAACTGGAGATTGCTCCAGACAAAAGCCGATGAGCTCTTATTACAGATGATGATGAATTTGATTCTACAATATTTTATATATTAACTAACATCGGCTTCGCAGTAACAGTTTTCCATCGGAATGTTGTACTTTATATGCATTCGTCAACAATAATTGTCGCATTGCAAACAATTTACACAAAGCCTTAATAATTATACACCTAAACACACTATCAATGTTAATTGATAAATACACCTATCCTAATGCAAAATAGGTAGATAGTTGTTTGACAAACAGAAACGATTTAAGTGTACAAAACTGTATCTCCTCCATTTGCCAAGGCCATGTAAGGGTAATATTACATATTTTTTGCTAGTTAATGATAGTTTCATGCCAAAAAAATGGGAAGAAACAAGCAAATCAACGAGTGTTTTAATAGATGTTAAGTGTCTACAGCAACACATTAGTCTGTAACAACTACCAGTATAACAGTCACGTCGGAAGTACGTAAGGAAACAAGCAATTGATAATTAAAAACAACTATTTAACCCGACTCACCGCAGCTATATGACATTCAGGGGACGATTACAAATCGAATTACATCTCACACGATCATCAATCAAACTGTTTAGGTTACGGGAGGTCACAATGGAACAGACATACATATGTACATACCCGCGACGATTACCCATCGAGTATTAAGGAATAGGTGAGGGTAAACATTGGATCTTCCTAGACATTGGAGCTCATGCAGAAGAAATAGACGAACTAATATTACCCAACATTGTTCTGTTTCAGCAAATTCTATGAGACAACTATGATATACGTATTTGAGTATTGGTATATTTGTAGTACGTTACGTTGTTTCAATTGACACACGATCCAATTCAATTACGAGGCATTGAGGTCGCAAAGGACGCGCCCTTTTTCATTCGACCGCTCGCCCCGCTCGCCCTGCTCGACCGTTATTGCTTTGGATTACGATTTAAAAAGGAATATTTATAGATTAGAAATACGTAGAATATCTGGTTGTAGGTATACATTTTTTCGTTTTATTTTATTTCTTTCAGAATTAATTCCATATTTTATTATTCAAACTAGCTGTGCAACAAGGCACTCACCCCGTATTGAACCCTGATAAGCGATTTCTGTTTATTGAAATGGCTAAAGCTACAGGACTAAATGATTCGATAACATATTTTTTTCTTCATTTATATTAACAGTGGTAGAGCCAGTAACAAGAACATTTATTGTACGAAAGAGCTGGCTCGACCGGCACATCACAGAAGACAGGCGTGAAGTAGAAGTTTTCTGCGGTTCGTGGAATGAGTGAGATGCTGGAAGCCTAATTATAGTCCTTATCCCCTTTTTATCCTTTTGTAAAGGATGAAGAAGAAGGTATGACAAAGGAGGGGAAGGAGAGGAAAAGGAATTATTCATTTTTCTGTTCATCCCTCTTCCATTAAAGATAGAGAACACACTTGCAACTCATTAGCTTGTTGCAGATGCCTATTGGTAGCGAACATTTTCTAACAGGTAACACTTGCTTGTTTGTTACCTTGTTCCTTAAAAATTATAGAAGAATTCGAACCGTGAACTCTGGCGTACTATGCGTATTTGTTATTCAATATGACACGTGGGCGGGAATGAACGCAGCGTTTCCTGGACGGCGGGAGCTAATGTGTAATGTACGCGCCGAGCCGCGTGTCTCGCACAAATTGCCCGGTATCCTGCGCACACCCGGAGGATAAGTAGACATTTTATTTAAATAAACTTACTATCTATTGCTAAACCAATACGACTTAGGTTCCTTTAAGAAAAGAGTTTGTCTAGTGTTGTCGATGTACAGGGGCGACAGTGATCAACAATTGTGAAGCCATTAAGAGACCATTGTTACATTACCGTGTTTAATTGCAACGTGCCGTGTAAGCATTGAGGAGCAGGGGGGTTCGCTAACAATGATAGGAATTACCTTATCTTATTTACGTCCTTTATAACGCCTAATATTTGTTAGTTGGTTGGTATTACCCAAAAATGTTAACGTAAATGTTCTGTAACTAGGCCGAATTCTGGTCAGGTCGGCAGTTTAAATTAAATTTATTGTGTGTAAGTATATCGTCCGGGTGTGCAAGAAGATTAGTCTCGTGAGCGTCAATTGTGGGGCCGCAGGTTTTCCTGCCAATCTGCTCTCGCTTCCCGCTTGCGGAGTGGGTCGACAGCGCAGATTACGTGCCGACCCATTCCACATCACTCAAAGTATACACGACAGTAATAGATTTCGTAAAACAATTTATAAGATGTTGTTTTAGCAGAAAGGACCAAACTCTAACAATATAACTATAAACCATAATAAACTGCCAATAAATAAAAAAATACCAGAAATGGGAAGGATAGTTTGATAGTAAAGCCTGTCTGTAACTAGACAACTTTTTTCCAGAATCCAGAGATTATCCAGAAGCGAACAGAAAAAATATATTTGAGAAGTTAAAGTCACTGTCTCCTAAAACATTGATATCTTCCTCCTAGTACTAGATTTTTAGAAGCCCGAGTGATAGTAAAAAGGTCTAATATTTTTAACAGAACATTCTCATTGCGTAACTATTTTGCAGCCGGAGGTTAGGTTGCATATCGACCTGTCATCAGTTATTGCAGTCGCCATTCCCTTCTTAATCATTTCACCTTACTCGCACTCCAATCATCTTTTAGGTCTCCCCCTACCGAAGATGACCCTTCACATTCATGCTAAACTCGTTTCGTCACATGCCATTTCTCGCCCATAACATGCCCATACCTTTTGAACTTTAATTTTTAAATTAATGGCGCTACTCTCTAATAAAAATCATGTGGTCGGTTTTGTAAATTTTACTTTTAGCTTCTCTAACCCGAATGATTTTATTTTATAATCTACTCGTTAAGTTCTAAATAATGATAAATAGCTGTAAATTATAGGAGATCAGAACGGATGCCGAGTATTTTATTTTATTTTAATATTTTAGGGAAAATATCGACTACAATATGTGATAGTTAACAGAGTAAATAACAAAAAAGTCCTTTACAAATTTCCACTTATATACAACAAATTAAACTTATAGTAAGCACATACGATAAAATTATATTAATAAACTAGTAGAAGGTACTTAACAATATTTCACACTGGTAATACTAAACAGAAAGTAATAATAAATCATGATCACAAAACAAAGTGGTAAGCACTGTTTCATAATTATCACACAATATTAATGGCTTTCGTCCACTATGTGTCGGTCGATTCGTTTAGGCTACAGGAGTTCGCAGTGGAACGGACTTACATACCTACAAACAAACAAGTGCGCTCAAAACATTATACTCTTTCTGTCAGTCGAGTAAACATCACTACAATAGCTCTTTGCTACGCCATCTATTAAGAGTAAAATACACCAGATGCATAACTTTTTTTTTTGTTTTTTAAAAAATGAACCCTGCTTCTGCGGAAAGATTATGTGAGGTTATACTCGCTAAAACCTCCACGGTGGCATTCCTCGCGTGTCATGGGCTCCGGATTCGGGTCTCTAGTAAAACGCACCACCTTACCGCACAAGTAACAGCACCTACGGACTGAAATGTCGCTTGAAGAAGCCTACGTCCACTCGTCGACGACTAGAGATGGAAAGTGAATAGATACAATTTGCTTACTGAAGTAATATGTTACCATAATGAAACCTCGCTTCTTACCCATATAGCACATCTCTCTACACGTATTGCATGTACTACTCGTGCACAATAACATCATACCTTAGTCCGATGATGTCACAGCGGCTTGCTGGTACAGTATACAAAAAAGTTTACAGCGTAAGTAATCTAATGGGACTAACAAACATAGTATACCTTTGTGTCCTGCCGTACACGCCGGGAGGTGAATATTCGCAACAAATTTTCAATTATCTATGTAACTACTATGCCACTCGGTCACATCAATAGTAGTAGGTTACTCGCTAACGATTCCTTTCCGTTAATCATCTAACTCAATTACTGCAGGCCTAGATACAGCTCGACGGAGTATGTAGAATGAACAGACAGATTTATGTACATTATTTTTTATAACATTTTTTTTGGGAACCTTAAATGCGTTACAGCCTTGCCGTATTCTTAGATTTATTTTTTAACAAAATACTAAATGATATTGACAATGAAATATTATACTATTTAATACAAACCAAACCTCAAGTTATTTTTTTAAAAGAACCTGGCAAACGAGCAAGCGGATCACTCAATATCTAGCGACCGCTACTCATAGGAATCTGCACAAGCAAATGAGTTGCAGATGCGTTGCCTACCTTTAATGTACAGAGAAGGGGATGAACATTAAAATGGATATTTCCTTTTCCCATTATCGGTCCAATCTTCTTATCCTTTCCTTTCCTTATTAGAAATTGATATGAATGTGATAGTTTCAGACCTGGGCAATTCCTTTGTTTCTTTTCATTTTAGTTTTTCCACTTTTTTCGTGAATATTTTTCAAAAACCTATCCAAGCAACATAATATATATCCAAAAAAGAGAAACAAAGTAACCCCTCTTAAAATATAATTTTAATTTGATATAATAAAACGTAGCGGAACAAGACAATCTGAGTTAATTCAAACTACTTGGAAAACGTCCCCTGAGTATGAGCGTACATATAGTGGTACATTTTTTAGTCCAAGGATGAGAAGGCATCTATAACTTTGTATGAGTGCTGGCTGGCTAGTGTGTCATATGATTGACGATGCTTGATGTTCAAACGAGTTTGCTAATTTACCTCATCTATACAGATAAATAAAATTGAAGTGTTTGTATGTAATATCAAAATTAAATTCCCATACCCAGTACACATGATGTATTTACGGTACTTATAACAAAAATACAATTTTTAAAGTTTTTGTCAGTCTGTCTGTCTGTCCGGTTATTCCGGGTAATTTGATTCCACGCGGACGAAGTCGCGGGCAACAGCTAGTTATACTATAAAGATGAAATTCCTCGTATTTTTTCGGCGTATATCGTATACACCCCGTCCCATCACCGCAAGCATTGTATCAATATTAAGATATTTACATAATATCGTTGGTATGTGGTGATGTTACCGACAGTCGCTAGATGGCGTAGCCATATCTTAAACTCCTACTTGTGTAATTTTCGGTAAAAATCTTAATGCCCCCTAATCCCAAATCTCGTCAGATGAAGCTTACAGTCAACACCTATACACACAAAATAAATACAATAATATTCATAAAAAAATATTTGCAGCAAAGCAATTATACACCCTCACTCCAAACGATTTCGTTTCGTTTGGTATGACCAAACGAATATTTCCATACAATGTTACAAATGAAGAATTTTCTGCGACCTGATTTACGCTAGTTATATCTTGCTTTATTAATGTTTCCTCTTCCAAAGGCATATACCTTTCTGCGCGTCGCTAGACTCACGCACAAAACCAAACCTATCCAGTTCTACCCTTTGTATGTCAAAGAGATTACGATGAGTGACCGAGTTATATACCCCCGTTTATACTCAGGTTCAGACAGTCGCCGTCTGGCTTCAAGTGAAATATAACGAAGTATATTTTAAATAGAAGCAAAAATAATTGGAAAAAATCGTGAATAAAATACTTAATATTGAAGATTTTTATAAGCACTTAAGTTGCGAGTTAACGCCTAAATAAATAAAATAGCAATTAATACTAAGGACACTATTGCCAGTCGCCACTGAAAGGAGCTCATAAAATGGCAATAACTCGCCGAAATAAAATAGTACTTATTCTTTTATTACCAGTGTTTCTATCAAACTCGTGTAAGTATTTTATTAAATAATTTGCCATAGTTTGCGATTTTCTTGTAATATTGTTGGAAAGTAATAGCTAAGGAAATCAATGAATCCTTATATTTCAGGTGACGGGATTAAATGCTTCGACTGCAACAGCGCTAACAATTCAGCCTGTTTGGATATGCACCTGCACAAGATGCACGCCATCGTACCCGTTGTAGACTGCGCCAAGGCACTCCCGAATGCTTTGAGCAGTCAGTTCTTTTGCAGAAAAAGGTGCAAACAAGTAAGTATTTCTTGTTAATTACGTTATCTTCACGGATCCACACAATTTTTTATAATAATACCAAATTTATGGAGTCCTCCAATTTATCTCCTCGTTGTTAAGCTTAGTATTGATTGATTATGATTAGTATTGATAGGCTGCTCTGTCAAATTAAAAAAACCGAAGACCCCGGTGACCATTTTAATATTTTTAAGCATTCCAGCTTCACAATGTTTGAGATAGGAGCCAAATTCGGAACGAACGAAATTGTAAATGGAAAATCATTTAATGGGTGTTTCAAAACTGTCAGTTTTATCATAACACAGTTAGCAAACGATAAATTGTAAATAAACTTTTAAAATTGTTTCAATCGCCCAAGCTCATTTTTCATCATTACATCAGCTTCACATCGCAGCTTTTAAGACCAACGTGACAGGTAGCATAGCCGTCGCTGTCGCTACAAGCGGTTATCCAGGGTGTTTAGATTTAAATATTAATTTTCACCCCTATCGTTAATCTCAAGAAAATTAAAAATATTTTTATTGTTTTGTTTTTAAATGTACTTACTTATAACAAATATGACATAATGTTCTAATTTTATCAATATCATATATGAACGTAACCTAGATTTTTCGTACATCTGTGGGTATTTAATTAGACGAGGTACATCCGTAGTAAACCAACATAAAATGAAGGTATATAAGTTAATTCTAATTCATTCGGCGTGTATGAATGGAATATACGCAGTCAAAAGTTAACAGTGCGTGTAAATGAGCCGTATTCCGAGAAGGTCAAACTATATACTAGCGATACTGAAACGATAATAAAACGTTACACAAGGTTAGGTAATTTATTTACGATTAATGATTTAAAATTTTAACTTCGACAAGTTCAATAATGATTTATGTCCTTATTATCATTATTATTGAATATATTATTGAATAGATTCCCTCGAGTCAGTTGGTGTGAAACTGAATGTGTGAAGAAGTAAACGATTGTAATATTATTCTGCCTAATTCTTTTATTTCTTTTTACAGGCCAGTGTTACAGAACAAAGATTATTATATCTATGTCTATGTTTGTCGTTCTTTGCATAACTCCTGTATTTTGACTTGCAGTTTTGCATCCTGAGCAGACCCCTGAGCTGCGCGTCATTAGGAGCTGCGGCTGGGTGAAGCACAAGAGAGAGTGCTACACGGCCGATAACAAGGACCACCTCGAGACAGTCTGCCAATGCTTCGGCGACATGTGCAACGCGGGAAACGTCCTCGAATACGTCAAAGTGACAGTTCTTGGCGCCTTGTCCGCCATCTTAGTATGTATGAACAACTGGAGGACAAGTTTGTAAGCGAACTGTCGTGATATGTATGTATTTCGACTACATTTGTTTTGAAATAGGTTATTAGTTTTAAATATACGTTAATTAGAAATTAACATATGTATGACTTATTTAATAATTATTAACCGCAGACGGCGGTTGAGGGAGGGATAGTCATCGCAAAAGATTCTGCGCACGGACTATATCATTTAATTAAGTATTTAAACTATCTCAAATTGTCATGCAGTATTGTATTACTTCCTTAGATTTATTGAGTTGTTCTAATGTCATGTTCATTACACAGTGTGTAAAAGCCTATATTATTTCTAGTCAAATTTGTTTAATGTTGCAAGATTGCCTTTGTTACAGTAGAAAATCACATTTCTTAATTGTTAATGGCAATATTAGGTAACTAAACGTAAAATTGAATGTAAATATGAACTTTTTACACCTAGAATACAAATGTGGGCGAATTAGATAACATGCAATTATTTAAATGAAGGATAATATAGTGTTTACCACTTAATATAACGAAGTTTCTCTAGTTGGGGTAACGTGAAAATGTTATGCAGTTTAGTATACAACAGTTCTTAGTAAAATTGCTCAAAATTCTTGTAATGACTATGCGAGTACAAATATTTTAATTTAATTTATATAAAATAAGCCTAAAGTTATTAGAAACGATTGAATTAAATAAATTGCGTATATTATAATTGTCAATGGTTTTAATAAAATTTTCAAAACAAAATGATATTATTTTATTTGATAACACATATGAACATCTTTAAATAATAAAAAGTTAATACACTAATTTGTCTAAAACTGTGAAGGTCATTCTTCAACACAAAACTATCCACAACAGATAATCTAATTTAAGTATTAAATAATTAACATAATATATAATCGTAAAAATAAATTTTGTTCGGAATAAGTCCACATATTGTCATGGCATTAACATAAGCCGGTGTAATGAATGTCAACGGAGTGAGTGCAACAGTTTGACAACCGCTGCCGGCCGCTCCGCTGTCGTTGCCCTTTTGACATTACAGATAATATAATAAACTTTAAATATTATAATGTTCACAATTACGATAATATCCGTGGTTTTGCTATCGAACTGTGTTGAATATGGTAAGTTATCTATTACAATTTTTATTTATTTAATTAATTCATGATTAGTTTCATTTTTGTTGACATAGATAATATATTATTTGTGTACTGTGTAAATTTAACTCATGACATTGTTTTTTTTTAAATTAATATCACAAATATAATTGCCACTTCAATTTAATAAAAAAGAATATAATTTTCCAGTGCTATAGAAATATGAGCTAATTTTCAAACTGCCCATAAAGTAGATCTTTAAAAGTCAAAAAGCATCACGCCCGTAAGTAGTGTAGGCAGCGATTAAAAATTTCTGGTGTGATGCCTTTATGTATACTAGGCAATTAGTAGTAGCAATTTTAATTAACAAAATGGTCTTACCTACTTAATACTACCCTAACTTCATCATCATCACACTGCCCTTTTCCCGCGTATGTGGGGTTGACACAGTATGACAGTAGTTCATATTGTATAGGTTTTGGCTACAGTTTTTACGTCACATGCAATATTTAACATTTAACTAAACTTTCAGTCTCTAACATCTATTTTATAGCATTTTTATCGAACACATGTTCGACATGATTTTTTAAATTGATATAACTTTTTTTATTCATAAGCCGATTGAGATAAAACAAACACTAAATTTTAAGTGAAGCTTACCACAATACATTAGTGAAAACTGCACCCAAATCGGTCAAACCGTTTCTGAGATTAGCACACACAGACGCACAGACAAGCAAACATACAGACAAAAATTCTAATAATGATTGTTTTGGGTTTTATTGCGTTTATAAAGACCCCCATAGTTTTTTTTCATATATCTTCCATGTACAGACAGCGATCAGTTACATTTTTATTATATGTATAGATGTCACATGAATGATGAACTTATGATTAGCTTAGATATTCCTCTACCAACACTTTTATTCAATTTCATTGTTTATTCTTTATACTTCAAACATATTTTTCTCAATTCTAGTCACAATGTTCGGCAATATGGACTCATGGTTAAAACATAAACCTAACCTAACCCTAAGCAAATAAAAACATCAAAATCATTTGTAGTTATTGTGGCACCATTTCTTTCCACTCTTTTAGTTAGTTATGTTTACTACTATTAGTTCTTGTGTGTGTGTCACAGTGTTCGGTATCCGATGCTACGAGTGCAACAGCGCCAACAACTCGATGTGCCTGGATCCCACGGTCTACGACCCGGAGACGGTGATGAGGTTCCTTGGCACCACCGACTGCCAGACCGGCGTGCACTCGCCCGAGAGGAAGGACTTCTTCTGCAGGAAGATCGTTCAAACCAGTTTGTATATTTTAGTCTATAATAGTATAGTAATAACCTATAAATAATGTACTTTACACTTATCTTCAACTACATGACTAAAATGACTTGTTGAAATTAGATATGTACATTGTCTCATGTACACCAGTAGAGGGGGTAGCTGTCAACTATTCAGTCTTGCGACGGACAAGAGACGGGTTGAACATGCGCCTACGCTCGCAGCTGTGCGGACCCCTGGACGTAAACACTTGGGTGAAATCGTGTATCGAAACAAGATTTCTCTCTGTCTTTCTCTTTAAAAAAAACCTAAGATGACGATATGTTTTATGTGATTTTTTTCGGCAGTGTAAACCCACGGTACAATCCGTACTGGAATGAACCGAAACTCACATGTACAGAAACACACTAATCGCGCAGTTGTATCAAATCGTCAAAGCTTTGAATGTCAATAAATTATAATAGGTTATCGCAAACAGGTTATCGTGACGTTTTGTATTGATATTAAACAGGAACAAACTTACTACCAAAGGTCACCAAAGGTTGCTCTAGAACAACGATTGCTATAATGGGTTTCGTAAAAGTGGGTTAAGTCCAGCAGCGAACATTATTATGGAATGGTTTATGTGAATTATATTATACTAAAGTGGCATTATCATTTACGATTAATAAAAGATTTTTATCAAAACTTCTTAAATTAATTATTTTTAGTAATTGTCAGGTGTGGGGTTCGAACCCACGCTCCCTCTCGGGAACCAGAGCTTAAATCTGATGCCACTTAAGAACAATAAATTCTCAATAAAATAAATTAATATGCATTCACGCCCGTAAGCCAAAGGGGTAGGCAGAGATCTCCATTTGACGCGATCCTGGCACTCGTCTCGCTTCTTCGACATTCATACATCTAAGCATACATGCTCGTCGGTTATGGGTGCTCCTTATATCGCCCTTTTTAGCCATCAATCTGAGCGGTATAAATTCTCCTAGGGCGTCCCCTACCAATGCCGAACCAACACTGTACCACCACAATCACTTCATAAGTATAATCTGTAAATAATGAATTTGATGTATATAGGTATTTGATAATCTTTTTCTTTTTATTCGTTTCTAGTTCTTTTCAAGGGCCACGAGCCTGAGGTCCGTGTGACCCGCGGCTGCGGCTGGGTCCGGCACCACCGCGACTGCTACAAGGCCGACAACGAAGACCATCTAGAGACAGTCTGTCAGTGCTTCAAAGACGATTGTAACAGTGGATCCGCGTTACGGTACACTACCGGCCTAGTGGCGGCTCTCGGTATACTGGTTATGTGTTTGTAGTAAAGATTATTTTTAAATTACTACGCGTTTTATTTTTTCTAATTTATTTGATTTAATAGCCGTGTAATTCAGTTGTCTGTAATTATTCAATTGATTTATTAAGACTTTTATATTGTAAACTCATTAAAAAAAAATGCATTATTAATTATTATTATTAAAGTTTATTGAGGTTATTGTCAATTTAGTCTTAAAAGTGACAATGGAGTCGCCATATTGTTTTTGGAGCGATAACCTTTGAAGTAGAATTAGAAAGGTCGTTTCACCTCCGACAGGTCGCTAGCATCACAACACTGCATTGACGTAAATTATACTGTAACTATAACCTATAAATATTATTTCGGCTAATCAAAACGAAAATAATTTTCTTATACTATTTTAGGCTGATTTTAGGTTATAAAAAATTATATAAGACGTGTGAACGTCCACATTAATTATCTACAGTCTATTACAATAAATCTAAAAAAAATATTGAAAGAAGCTAGTTGTTGTTAGATCTCTAGTATGTTTTGACCTTGGTTCATGGTACGTAGGTTCATCTAGATTCCATGGTTGATGATTATGTATATTCTTTGTCCGTCCTTCATAACAACTCTCTGAATTGAGAGAGGCCACTGGCCTATATTCAGGCGACAATGTAGCGGAAACACGCCATCACTTGCTGTCACGTCGGATCCGACTGCTATTGTGTCCTGTCGGTCGGAAAGGACGCCAATTCCACACATTTGAATATTTAAACGCAAACTTTACATAAGGACGAAATATCGACACATGTTTTTTTTTTTGTTAGGCAAAGAAATCTTTATTAGGTACGCAAAGAATATAGCAGAAATGTATTTAAATTTAAATAAATCCCAACAAATTGATCAATGTTTTGATTGATTCCTCTTTAAAACGAAAATATGGTTAATTTTATTTTAAAACTGTAAGTGTTAAACATTGTTTGTCTTAAAAGGGCATCCATAACTTTATCAGGTTTTGCGATGTGGCTTATATTCTAAGAAATATTATTGTAAATAGTTTGCTTAGTTAGTACCTTACAATAAAAAGCACTAAATGGATTAGTACAGTCGCTATTCCACGAGCAAATAAAAATAATGTAATTTAATTCTTGTACGCCGATGACCAAGTCGTGTTTGCGTCATCGGCGGAGGACCTACAAATTATGCTGAATGTAGTGAATGATTAATTAGAAGGTAAAGGTATGAAGATGAATGTAGATAAGACGAAAGTAATGGTGTTTAAAATAGAACAAAGTAAGACGAAGACGAACGAAGTAATTGATATAAATGTTAACGGTAAAGAAGTGGAACAGGTGGAAGAGTTCGTGTATTTGGGGTGTATGTTTAGCAGAGATGGTAGGCATGTTAAAGATTTTGAATGGTGAGTGAATGAAAGTGGAAATAAAATGAATGGGGCTATAGGTACCTACTGTATGTACTGCGTGCGACAGAATGTGTCTATGCAGGCTCGTCTGGCTATACACAATGCTGTACTAGTCCCCATTTTAATGTATGGTAGTGAGAGCTGGGTTTGGCAGGAAAAGCGTGCTAGTAGAGTTAATGGCGTTGAGATGCGATCCTTAAGAAGTATGTTAGGCGTAATATTGAATGATAGCATTAAAAATAGCATTATAAGGGAAAAGTGGAGAAAGGTATGTTTCGGTGGTTCGGGTATGTTGAAAGGATGAATGAAGAGAGAATAACGAAACAAATATATGTTGCAAAAGTGAGTGGCAGTGTTGGTAGAGGACGCCCCAGGAAAACTTATATCGATCAGATTAGCGGTTTACTAAAAAAGGGCGATATGAAGAGCACCCATAACCGACGAGCATGTATGCATAGATGTATGAATGAAGAAGAAGCGATAGAGGTGTGCCAGGATCGTGCCAAATGGAAATCTCATGGTCTCTGCCTACCCCTCTGGGTTACGGGCGTGAGCGCATATTTATTTATTATTTTAATTCTTACAAAGTAAATGATGACCTAGCTCTAGCTGTGCATTAATTTTCGCTTGACTAGTTTAATATATATGCCATCTAGTGACGGTAAAGTATACTTCTTGGGTTTTACTAGTGCAAGTTTCAATCAAGAGATGACTCCTTTTTTTTCAATAATAAAATCAATACCAATGAAATAATTACAATAAGCATAAAGTATTTATTATTCTTTGTTGTTTATATATACGCAAAGAATAATTATAAGTAAATGTCCTTTTAAAACCAAAAAAATTGTAAGTTTTCTTGATTTGATTGATTTTTCAAACACAATTTAGTTCAAATTAATTAAATGTTTTATAGCTACAGTAATTTGTTCAATTAAAGGATTCTGTAATGTTTATTGATTTTATAAAACCAAATTAATCAATAATTTACAATTCTTACACATAAGTCAGGTTGGCCGAGTGGTCTAAGGCGCCAGATTTAAGCTCTGGTTCCCGA
This sequence comes from Papilio glaucus, assembly GCA_000931545.1. Classification (NCBI taxonomy): domain Eukaryota; kingdom Metazoa; phylum Arthropoda; class Insecta; order Lepidoptera; family Papilionidae; genus Papilio; species Papilio glaucus. The sequence goes on from JWHW01055115.1 coordinate 14,243, forward strand.
GAGGGAGCGTGGGTTCGAACCCCACACCTGACATACATTCTTTTTGGTAATTTCATTGCTAGTCCAGGAATTTTAGCAACAAAGTTAAAAACCGAAAAGTCGCCTTACACAACATACGGATACCGCGAATGTTCTTCGATCTTAGATAAAAACCAATACTAACCGAAAAGGCCCCCAGAGTTGCTATAATATCGTAGCGCCAGACATCCTAACCGAAACACATATACTACGGTCAAAAATTCGGCTTACTTCTTAATCCAGTGACTTAACCCAATTCTACCGCGGCTCGAGTAGTGAAGAACTTACCTCATACCTCACAGAAGACTGGAGTAGGTATTTTATGCTGCCTTTCGTCTAACGAGTGAAGTACCGCTCCAATCCCCTCCCTTTTGCCATCTCTTTTACCCGAAATATCCAGAAGGACAATGTTTTTCGCGGGTATATATTTATGTTTGTATATATGTCCGTTCCATTGTGTCCTAATGATGAGTGAGGTGTTATTAGACTTGTAATCTTTTCCGGAGTATTATAGGTGATCAACCGGGTTTTTTGGGTTTTATATTTACTATCACCTTTTAGTCACATTTTCCTACGCTTTTTTCTCCATAACCTGATCTAGATAAGGCAACATTTTATTAGTGCGTTGAAACAAGCTGTTCAGCTTTATTATATAAGTATAGATTCACAAAAGAAAGTTTAAATCATAAGATCCTCCTCTTGTTAAATTATTAACTTTATTCAAATATTTAATTAAAAAAAATCAATATACGCATTTTTACCATATATGTTCAAGTCAGGTTGGCAGGTGGTCTAAGGCGCCAGATTTAAGCTCTGGTTCCCGAGAGGGAGCGTGGGTTCGAACCCCACACCTGACAAAATAATCTTTTATATCAAACGATTTATTTTATTAGTTTTTGATCCCATAATTTTAGCGCTACTGCATTTTAGCTGTACGTTTTATGACCAGTTATAATGTAGCCGTAGAATTGTTTTAAGAATAAAACATTATTCTGAGGAAGTTATGTAACTTACCGTGCGTTACATCAGGCGTCCGATCGTTATAAGTACGCCCCGTACGTGACCCCGCACTAGTTAGTATTTCGCTTCGCATAAGTCTTACGAAACTATCAAAAATTGTGTTATCCATAGCAGAACTGTAGCAGAAAAGTTATATTCCCTCGCAACGTAATTAAGATCTCTTGTATTTTAGTTAATTTTGAGAGAAAATTACTTATTACCTTGCAATTTTTATAAGCAAAGTTGCTAATAGTGTTAATCTGTTAAATAAAAACGTCCACCTCGTTAGCAAAGGCCTCACCTTAATATATGGTCCATTATTAGAATTTCCCCTACATGCGGACTGCATCCGACGTAACAATGGCTACCAAGTCCTTTCCTTGCGTCCCCACTGCCTCCCGTCGTCTGTCTAGACTTGTATTGACCGAGGGAGCTTGTATTGACATTGCGGATGATAAAATAAATCATAAGTCCTATTTACAAGTCATAGGGCTTAAAATGGCTTGTAGATATGTCAGTAAAGTGCAAATTGACTTTGTCAATATGACATGTTGATTTAATGTTCGGCTGGCTAGACAACTATCGTTAGGAAATAATATCAGAATAATTTATTTATTATTTGGACAACATTGTTGTCCATCATGTCCATAAAATATACTCCATATTTACTGGCCTATCATCGTAAACCCGTTTTCTTTTTTTTAAGAAACATATTATGACTTTGTGTAATGTTACTAGCGTTATGTCAAAATTTTTCGGTTTCAATAAGATTTAAATTACAATAAATTTATAATTCTTTAGCGGTTATAGCCCGACAATTGTTTTTTTGATTTCGCGTATAATAAAATTTGAATTATAGGGAAATTTTAAAAAGTTATTATTAGTTGCGATGGTAACTATTGTATGTATACAGTAACAAAATGTCAAAAATTTGTTACTGCCGTGTCGTGCATTACAATGTCAACCTAAATGTAGGTTTTATTTTTAGATAAAAGGTTATACTCTGTTATTTGATGTACGTCTGATGTAAGGTGTGTGCAAAATTGCATGATGATCGGTTGACTCGTTAAAGCGTAACAAACATACATTCGCATTTACAAACAACTTTTCATAAATACCTGAAAATTCACAGGCACAGAATATTATCTTGTTCCAAAAATTTATGTCAAACTTACCCTTTACTTGTCAAATATAGCGCGCTATAAATATTTCTGAACGCGATTTTCACAAAATTTTCATAGGGTTTTCCCAATTAAAGGGGTGATTCATACGTAATTTTTGTATAAATTGGGTAAAATAAAATATGTCGATGATTGTTGAAGAATGTATAAGAGGCTGGCACGACATAATTAAGTAAAAAAGTACGGATAAGTATATTCTCTGGAACCCGTACAAAACCGGGGCGTGACGATAGTTAACTTATATTTATTAAATTCCATATATAAATACGTAAGCACGTACGTCATTCCAGCAAATTCATAAAAAACGTTGCCCAGATTCATAAATAAATGACACCTATTTTGAATCTGTATTTGTGTGCGTCACTACCATCGTTTCACATGTGTGGCGTTAATGCACTGGTGTGCGTACCGTGTCTGTTTACATCGGCTGTATTTATTTAGAATGTTTTATTTTAAACCTTATAGACTTTGAAATAAGTTGAATTGCCGATTGGAAGTTTATAGGTATCTGTTCTCAAGATAACCAGAGATTTCAATGCGGTACTTTTCCGAAGATAACGAATAGTATTTACAAACACAGCTTATTGCGCAGTTAGTTTCGTTTCTATGTAGTATAGAATAGTATTTAATCAAAACAATGATATATGCAGTCATGAAATTGTACATATGATTATTCTTTCATTCAATTTAATCTGCATTACATAAATTAATAAAAATATATCTTCTAAAACTGAACTGTAAGCACTATTATAAATTAAGTAATAAAAATATTAAAATCATCAGATTTTCTTATTTATTTCATAACAGTTTGAAACTCCCGAAATTTATACGTGTTGAACTGTATTTGTAAACGCGTAATTTCCTCATGCATTAGCCTCTGTGAGGTCAGACACATTTGGGTATTTCATGATTTAAAAAAAACATTCGAAATCAACACATTTGTATAATTTTAAATTGTTAAATTTAGACAAGTGAATTCCAAATTCTGGAGAATGGATTAAAATAAATATTTACCTTTTATTCTAATCATAATATTAAACGTTAAAAGTCGCGAAAGCCTGTCGGTTTTTTGTATTTTTAGGTTATGGAGTTGTCGCGACTAAACAACAGTTTGTTATCGGCTGAGTTCGTTATCGCTAGCCGAAAAGAAAGAACTGTCAAAACAATATTGTTAAGATTATGTCTGTGCTGCGTGCTTCTAAGAATCTTAAGATTGTATTTTTTACCAGACAACCTTTCGCAATAACTGATAAAAGTGTTATAAAATATGTTTGTATTAACTAATTTTAAAATCGTGTTAACGCCCGGATAACTTAAATACTGCTCGCATCTCTGGGCGGGAGCACCCCAATACCAGCTTCTTCCATTCGACCGCATACAACGGCGAGCGACTCGAATCGTCAACGACCGAGCTCTTACCGATCACCGATCACCCGTACTATGTTGTATGAATAATGATTTAACCGTGGGCTTACACTGCCGAAAACATTCACATAAAACATATTGTCGTCTCAGTTTTTTAAGAGAAAAAGACAGAGATATCGCTACACGGTTTTACGCCAGTGGAAACTCGCGGTAAAATAATTCGAAGATATGTTCAGACCGTGTATCGACCGCTCTGCGTTACATGGTGCGCTTTGGTGTGAATGTGATTGATAACTTAAAGTCTTGGCACATAGGAACCAGTACAATATTTAATTAAGTCCATAGAAATTTAAGAAGATAATTAACAATCAAATATTTGCTAAGATGCTAGAGATACGAAGTCGTTAAGATAAGCGCCTCTGTGTTACTGATAAATGTACGTAATGTGATAAACAACCATAGTTCATACGACAATCAGATAAATATCTTCTATATAATGATTTCTTATATTTACGCGAACACTACACATTTATATAAAACTAATTTTACGGATTTTATCGCGATTATTTTAAGTTTTGTGCCCGACGTTTCCAGTATTTTACAGCGCTCTTGGTCACGGGGGGAAGGGGGCTGAGGTATCAGACGTCCCAATGTCAATGTGGCTGGCGATGAGCGCTGGAAAGTACTAGAAACGTCGGGAAGAAATAATGTTAAATAAACGTGAAAAAATCCGCAAAATTTTGATAAAGTATATCAGGTTTTCTCAATATCTCTAACCTCTGCCTATCCTATATGTATGACAAGCGCGTGTGGACGACATGTGAGAGTTACAAATCTTTAATTTGTATATTTGTGGTTTATATAGATAAGATATCAAGATACATATAGAGTAAAGGTTCCCCATTTCTAGTTTCTAATGTTTTTATAATATAGATGTACATCACCGATGTTCTTCTAATCCGTCTAAACTATGACATAGAAAAGTCCCAAATGTGGTCATATTTAAGGAATAAGATAAGGAAGATCTTCCTTACATTCCCTTCTTAAAACACTTGCTTACAACATCTCTCACAAAGAAGAAAGACAAATCATAATTAAATAAAATTCCCTTTAGTAAAACATTTAAGGCAATAGGATTGGCTAAAAATCTACCCTTTTGTTCAATTTTTAACACTACTTACAAAATTAACCTGTTAAAGAATTTTAGTAAGCTTTGAGGCAGTATCATTTGTCTTTTACATTGTCTTGTTACTTGATTTGTTTTGTAGAAAGAAAACGAAAACTCGAGAAAACTAATTTAATTTGAATGGGCAGTTAAATAAATAAACACGACATCGGTAGAACCTAGCGACGGTAATCAGCTGTCCGTAGCGTACAGTAATTCAAGGTAACCATTACGTAATTATTTTTCCTGGTACTGTGGCGCGGTTCTGTGAAATTCTGAATCACTATTTCAACTACGTCACAGTTCGAGCAAAGTCTAAGCGACTAACTATGCTAATTACTTCACCACGCCTTCTTCCAATATGGTGTGAATGAATTACGGTATTTCTGGACATTGTATAGAATTATTCTAACACCTATACAGTTGCGTTAAACTTTCATCCTCTTCATTAACTCGATTCATCTGTCGACAACGGCCGTCAACAACTGCGGCAATCAAAAGGTGTCGTCTCCTTTAATATTAAATATAAATGTACCCACGTTTATATCCAATATTCAGTAGTCTTTTCTTTATATGGTTTCATTAAAGTACACAAATGAAGTGACTTAAAAGTAAATCTTAAATCACGCTTTTAGGCTAAGAACTGACGGAGCGATTTTTACCAGACCGAAGTTCTATCGGTTCGCGACCGGTTGCGGTTTTCGCCTGCAAGCTCGGTCCAACCGCGACAATCGCTAATCGCACTGAACTTAGGAGTTTAGAATTAAAACTACCTTAACCGCGGCAGGCAAGGGTACAAATACCTGTGGGAGTTCTTAGCCTTACGATCGAAATAATTATTCAGTGGCGTTCACCCGCCAAGCGATCGCAAACGTGCAACGCCTGCCGAAGCTGTGGGTGACCGCAACCTGTGCGATTCTAGTACCTACCGCAAATAATCGTACAAGTTGCGGCTAAGACGCTTCGTCAAAATGCATTCAATTTTTTAGCCGCAGGCCCGCAAACACGGCGCGCGCGGGTGAAAATCGCTCTGTGAGTTTTTAGCCTTAGGGCCTTTGTAAACGACGTTTGCGCGTCGCGTCGACGGTCTTGAATTCGTTAGGCCTAAACGCGTTCAACGCGCGTCGTCCGCGAGCATAGAAATCGTCGTGTGTAAAGGCCCTTATAGTAACAAATGCAAAATATAGGTAATGTGTCAGTCATATCCTGCCCAAAACGTGATCAACATGTTTACGCTTACAATTTATATGAGAACGGCGTGCTAACACATGCCATAATGCTAAAATCGCAACTTTAAATTATTGAAAATGGCAAAAAAGTTTACATATTCTAAAATCAAAACCATAGACATTGTAGCTGTCGTTTGAAATTGCATTAAAATATTGAAAGATTAATAGAAATGTACACTGTTTATCCAGATTCTCAATTACACTATGGTCATACGAAATATCCCAACGTTCGCAATTAAAACCAGTCACACCTCAATATCGATCGGACACTAACGCGTAGGTACAGTTGTGTACACAATGCAGATGCGTAGTGTTCAGGACTTTGAAACAATGGGATAAGGTACAATATTATAAAAAACAGTATTTTGCACACGATTGTATATTCCAGGGGCTCCAAGGTCACTGCCCGGCCCTAATGTTTAAAGGTTAAGAGTTCAGAGCACTCGCTGTGATGATTTTTGGAGTAATTGAGACATAAAAGTAACAGTTATCATCCATTTAATTTTCGTTTCCTTTCATGATATTACAAAAAAAACGTTTTTTTTTTAAAACGGATTAGAAAGGGTCGCCAAATTGCCATTGTTATTTTACCCAGATCAAATCCCGTATAGAATCCAACATATTCCTAACTATTCTACTAGTTATATGGCTTGAATTGTAGTAATAACCGAAAATTTAACTATGAGATGCTAAACAATTTTCCAAACTGTTCACGACTGTACGTTATGTCTTACCATGTTTATTCTTCTAGTGGAGACCATCATATTTATACCGGTTCAAACTGAAATCTGAACTTCAAACAGACAATGCACATGCAAATGTATGGGTTCGAATAGAGCTATGTCAGAATTACGTCATAGTAGAAAAAAAAATAAAGTGGCAAGGCCATATAAGCCTAAAAAAAAAAAGAAAAGGAAGAATAAAAAATTAGTCCAAAGCTAAAGCTCGGAAGCAAATTTCAGTTGTCATGCCAAAAATATTTTTATCTTTACGACCATCATCTCATGTCACCTCTCCATTTTTATTAACTAAAATAATTTATAATGGTCGTAGTTTATAGAGCTTTGTGATTAGGTCTCACATTTATCTGCAAAAAATAGAATAAGAACATAGTTACTTCACGCTACGATAAAATTTTCCATGACACAGAAACAAAACTAATTTTATCACTATAGATAATCAAATGTCCATATTATTGACGGATTGATTTATTTTATAAAAATCTTTGGTATTCTACAAGTCAGATATAAATAGACGACATAATGTTGAATATTCGAAGCTATCCCTACCAGGTCTTTAGTCCACAGGCATGAACAATTTGTGGGCGGTATGAATATGATCTATAAGATATGAAGTACGAATAAGTTTATTTTCACTTTCTCTGCGGTAGAAGACAGGTGATAGTTAAATATCTAATTTAAAGCAGCCATGTATTTTGCAGTATATAATGTCGCCTTAAAATTTACTCGGTACCTCTACCTATTGGCGTTTTCTTAATTCAATTCATCGGTACATAACGCTGTTGCCGAAGAATAATGAAAGTGCATTAATATTTCAGAGAATGTCTTTCAAGATGCTTAGATTGATAATGTTTTATAATGCATTGTTAGATTCGCATTGCGTACATTGCAATAATTAGATCGACTGTCAAGTACGTCCTTACGTATGGTTTGCATGTATGTAGTCATAATTTCCATTGTGTTAAGATATTTTATATAAACATAATAAACCCATAAACCTTGCACACATTCGAGCAGAATGTGTGTTACAGTATAAACAGTTAACATGTTTGCGTTTTGTTTTGACGCGTGACTCACACAAGTTGATCGCAACTCGCATCGCAACACGCCACGACACACACAGATGCACGCGGAATGTGAATGACGCAGGAAAAGAGGGGAGAAGAGGTCGAAGGGGAGAGGAAGCCAAACGGAAACGACGGTTTATATACGCCGCGCGAACGCAAATCGAACCAGTTTATTTCCAAAAGCAAACAAAGAAAGTCACGCTTAGAGCGCATCTTCGTTTCAGTCCCGGCTTACAGCCCGAGAAATGGGTATGTACCTTTATTTACATCAATTTGTCAACAATTCATCCATTACAGTTCACACCCACATTCATATCAATAATTAGTTGATATACCTATAATAATCATAATTTAATTTCCGATTACAAAGGTTATAAAAACCTTTTTAATTATGTATGTCATATTAATCACGGCACAAACACCATGACGCCATTTCTCGCTTTTGTGTTATCAGAGCTAGTTTGTTTATTCATTTGAATACGCAAGTATAAGTGTGATTATTTTATTTAAATTCATGATTTAAAAATAATATAATGAGACGAATCTGTCCTGGAGGTTAAACAAATAATTTGGAAATTTGCATTTATATTTGATATTCAAATTTATTGAACCCGTTGTTAATAACAAACACCACGTGTGCTTGGCTAGATTCACGTGTCGTTTGATTATCGAACGAAATAATGTTTTATATCGAAACAATCCTGAAATGTTCAAAATGTACAATTAAAGATTTCTTTCTGTAACTAATTTAAATATATTTATCCGCTTATATACTAAACTTCGTGTTCGATTATATTTAACTTATCCCTTTAATGACCTTGAGCGACGTATGACCGACCCAGGTGACTCATCGAATTGCATAACATGGCGACCATCGTTATTGCCTTATTGCTCACCTTAGCTTAGGCTTAGGGGGTAGTCATTGTTGTATATAGCTTACCATCATACGGACATAGTGGGAATTATACATTACACCTATTGTTCATTTTTCTTTAATATAAATTATCGTTATTCTAATGTATTGTAATTGCAGCCATCAGGGCTTTATTACGAAAAAGAACATAATATGGTGCATTATTTGATGTCCTACAGCTTCGATGTATTCATCGATTACCCCATTAAACACCTGTTTAATTTTAATGCGTGGTGATTTAATCAAATATTAGATCGTAGCAACATTTTTTTTTTAATTCTCAGTCTGGTTTAGTCCAATTATTAAAGACCTAACCTAGTAAATTTTTACTTAGTTAAGCTACTATAACACTTTTTCACTATGTTACTGTATATAAACTTACTCATTCCTTGCAACGAGACAAACTCCGCCTCTTACAAATAACCTACGTACAAACGACGGAAAAGCTAAAAATCAATCAGTCGTGTACTGTTCTGCATCCCTGCCTGTTATTATTACCACTGTCATTGTTTTCCGTTCTTAAGGTTTACGACCTCTGGCATTCAAACGAAATCATTATTTCTGTACATTGTCGGAACATTTTTTTGTACAAATACACCTTTAAAAGCGGCATCCTATCAGAGTTATTGATCCGCGTCATCGTCTCAAGGCGTATGAAACTTTCAAACGATTGTGGCTTTTAATGTGGAATAACGCCAATGAGGGCGACTACCTAAATTACATGCATTTTTTTATTATTAAGTCTAATTGGCTAATTTAAAAGTATTTTTATTCTGTTACAGAATCATTAAATATAAAACCGTTAAGTAAGGACATAGAGTGGTCTCCGGAAGCGTCGAAGGGCGTGGGGGCCACAGGGGTCGAGGGATGCCAGCAGGCCCCGATTGAAATGGCGTCCACTTCGAGTGAAGAGCGCGCCATTCGCCGCGTCATGGGCCGCTGGGGCGCCGAGTGGTTGAGCTGACTCGGCTCCGGTGTACTCAAACCTGGTCCCCAGTGGCCGGCGGACCATCCCCTCCCTCCGCCGAGGTGGGGGGCCCCGCGCCCGGCTCTGCGACTCACCCTCCAGCAGTACGAGGACCTGGTCGCAAAAGCCGAGGCAATTCTGAGCCGTTTAGTAGTCTCCGAGAACTATGATTCCGTCAACAACTTCATTACTTTGTACGACTCGTACATGGCCTCTCCGGATGACACGCTCAAGGAGTTCTTCCCGAAGTACAATCCACCTATTCGAGCTCACAAGCACACCTGCGTCGGTCTAGGAATGGAAGTGATGAAGCGTCTGAAAGTCCTAGAGACAGATTTCCCGGGAATTACGAAGTCTATGATGTTAGTATCGTGTGATGAGAACATCCAGGATTTGCTGGACTACACCACATCGAGTCCGGGTCCTCAGGGCTTCCTCATAGAAACGGAGAAGGATCACGTGATGCTGGCCATCCATGTCAGGATCGGCGACAGACACGGCGTTTTCTTGTCGGACTTGGGCTACCACATCTCCCGTGTGGTGACAGTGATGGCTGACCGCTGCTACCCACATACTGGTAAGAATTTTATTTGATTTTACCATCATTGGCTTCTGTTTATGTTCTTAAATTGAATATGTCAAGGTCATGACCAAAGTGACTTTTAGACAGAGAGGAATACACTATATTATTTCAAAAACAACACTATCACAAGAAATTTTCCATAATACTGAAAGACCAAATTGTACTTTTAACTTAAGGCAGTTATGCCTCAAGTGATTGATCCAAACTGTAAAACAAGTGTGCAAATGCACAAAGCAATAAATAAAACTCTTGGAAGAATTTCCTTGAAACCATGGTAGTAATAGTTGAGGGCTACTTTACGTCTAGCGCATATTTTGCGTGTAGGCGGGGGCAACGATGTCACCTACAACCCATCTGTTAATAAGTAATTATTGCTGTAAACTAAACATAATTATTAATATCCGATTTATCTATCTTAGGATGGTTCATCCAGAGTGATGAGCCACACTGCCGCAAGGAGTACAACTATCAGTTCAACATGCAAAATAACAACTATGTGGAGTGGCATGAGCGAGAGACCAGGGGGAGCGTGGTAAAAGAGCGCCTATCTCTAGTCTACGTCGCCAGGGCCTACCTCACAGCAGTTGGTGTCACTGAGAAGAGAAACCTGGTGTGGGACTTGAGGTACGTACTGTAATACAAACTTGGTAGCCTTGATACTCTTAATACAACAACAACCATCAGATTATCATCAGTTTCCACAATAATTTGGAACCGAAAAGGGACATTGTGAAGGAAATTATTGACACGAAGTAGGGTTGTAGGCGGATACTACTTGTGCTCAATGTCATCGCATTACATGGAAAAGCAAGTAGCAAGAACATCTTAGAATTAGCATACTGGGTTTTCTCACTCAACCAACAGACCCATGCAATTTGTTTTGTTAAAGTAGATTTGAAAGCTTATTTTTTATCTGTATGAATTGGCAAATGGTTTTCAATAGTAACATTAAAAACTCCGCTGTCTTATCTATAAGATTTGATACTTAAATACATCTAAAACAATTTAATTCCAGGAGTCTGCTGGCAAGGGACCCTAAAGGTCGTCTGACAGCTGGTATATACTTCCCTCTGAAACTGAAAGACCAGCAGTTCACCATGTTCTTCGACAGCACCAACGGCAAACAGAGGAAGAAGTTGAAATTCGACACATTTTTGGAATTGCAGAAGGTAAGGTATTGAAATATTTATTATTGGTTACAGATATGTACTTACCTTTGTTAGTATGAGTTAGAGTTAGTAGGAATAAAGAAATACAAGGAAAGACAAAGCCAATTTCTTCTTCACTCTCAAAGAAAATATTCTACTGCAGTTTACACACTTAAAAAAGGTTACTTCTCCTGTCTTATTATTACTTTTGAACTCCCTACGAGTAAGGATGTCTACGCACCTTGGAAGCCATGAGGTAACACCCTACTCGGTGCATTAGTCAATTTTATTAATCATCAGGAAAGATTCTTCAAAGCACATACATTTGAAGCCTGATATCTTAGTACTACATGGCCTTATAAGGTTAAAATTCAGCTTTTGACATGACTAGCTATTTTTTATTTATTGTGTATTTAGAAAGAATTGTCTCTGCATAACATTGAGGATGTTCCCATTTTGCCATGTGAGAGCTTATTATTAATTTTATAAACTGACTTTCAACAGATACCGGACGAGGTGGTGGATGAAGTGGAACAGTGTAATGACCAGCTGCGGCTGAGGGACGGTGAGCTACTCTCCGTACTGAAGCGGCTGGCCACCATCATGGCCGACGAGGAGTACATGAACGAACTGTTAGAAGTCAACAACCAGATCGTCCAGCTCTCCGCAGGCAACTAAAATTGTCTGACGTTTTGGAAATATTTAATCTATGATCATTTACGTCTACTTTTATTACATATAAAAATTACAGAAGAGTTATTTTCTAGAAATCTTTGATGTGGTATACCTTTGTACTTTTTTAAACTCATAAAATAAGAAATTGTATGACGGAGTCATATACTTAGTAAACTTGTGCCTTCGATTAGTATTCATCTCATATTTAGACGTTTCTCATATCTTACGGTATTCATATGTAGTATTTTGTAAAATGAAAATAACGGCTCATTAGGGGAAATAAAAAAAATAAAAACTATATCAGATTTTTTATTTCATTTCCTATTATGAAGAATTTTTATGTTTTTTTTTGTAGAATTCTCAGTATTGGAAGAAGATGGACTGAGTGTAGTCCTAATATAATTTTTATTGGTGTTTTATTTATGTTTTACACACGATAGGTTTTTCCACATTCGGATACAGATTTCTTAGTATTGAAATAATTACAAGTCAACAAAAGTATTTTATTTAAAATATACAGTGTAACCAAATGTAGTAATGTTCTTATTAAAGATAATTAAATTTAAAAAAATTAGAAATTATAAAAACCTGTAGAACACCCTCTCAATGCGATTTTAAATTTCTTTTAAATTATAAGCTGGGAACCAACCCATTTGTTGCCTTTTAGGAGAATCAGGAGCTTGTAAAAATGTAAGCAGGAGATTTGTCCATGAATTGATTTTAACAAAGAAGTTCATTTTTTTCTTCAAATTAATTAGAGA
>JWHW01055115.1:30254-45424 GCA_000931545.1 Papilio glaucus
TTTATTTAATAAAATCTATTTAAATATATAAAAAAATATTTTGCAATCTTATAAATGTATTACTCATGTATAAGTCGTAAGCCATAACCCTTAAAATAACCTACTTAATATAATCAAAACTTTGAATAGGCGAATTCGAGCGCGATCACGTGTTCGAATTCACACTATTTACAAACACGTTTTATATCAGTTACAAGCACATGAAACTAATGAAGATAAACAAAATTTGATAATTCGATAACGTCACGTGGTCTCGGAACGTGTAAAACGTGGAGCACTTGACAGCCGCGTGAAACGTTAACATACAAAACCAATAGTTTGTTTAACGCTAGCTATAGTTTTTGCCTTTGATGACGCTAGCTCAATTCGAGGAATCCGTCTAAACGTGCCTTTTTTATTAATGAAATATGCATGAGCGATAGACTGACGCGTGATCAGCTGTGTGCGTGAATGGCAGCCCAAGTCGGGTGAGGGACGGTGTGGGGGGAGGCTACTGTCATGCGCAGTGATTAGGGCCGCCACGTTGCTGTATTGTCAGTATTGCGGTGTTATTTTGCTATTTAGCATAATGTTAAAAGCGTTATAACAGCATAACTACATAAATAAATAGCATTATCAGTTTTCCTCCATCATTTTTGTAAAAGCTTAATACAGGTTTTTGGATCGATGTCGTTCAAACCGATCGAATATTCAAATAGCTACTAATAAGAGTTGTGTTATGTTTCTGTGTAAAATATTATATTAGGTTGCTTGACTAGAAGTCGGCGTTAGACTTAAGAAGCAAAATAATTCGTTACCACCGTAGTAGTATGCAGAACAGTGCATGTAATGTTTCGCTATATAGACCCGAACAAAAAACTGGTAAATAAATAGTATATGAGAGAAAAAAACTAGTTATTAAAATAATAAGTAACATTTTAATATTATTTTATTTAAAAACTAAATTAACTTTATGTGACAAGAATTATAATGTAAAACATGAATTAAAACCAATCGTTGTAACGGTTTTAACGAAGGTGCGATGTTAAGCGATTGGAATCACTAAAAGCAGCAACGTTACTATAATAGCGCGGCAACAACTGTATTCAACGATCAGTTTGTGTTTGTCGGCGGAGGGATAAGCGTTTCGGATAGAGCGCGCCCGAAAGGCAGCGATCTATTTTTCTTTTTTATTTGGCTTCTAGCCGTTGTATGGGTGAGTGGATTTTTTGTAAATGCTTTTATTAGTTTCGAAAAATAAGTTTTCTTTTGTTTTAATACATTTTTCTTATATTCTTTTGTCACAAAGAATGTGTACTTGCGTGGTGTATACGCAAAGAGTTAGAATGCACTACGAAAACCTGCGAATAAAAAATTGTTTTGCGTTAGAGGTAAACAAATACAACTTTACCGATGCTGTGATGTTATACAGAAATTTCTTACATTTCTTTCAATTTACGAAATAAAACATGTTGTGATCTGTCCGTGAGTAATTTTTATATATTAACTTTTATTTTACACAATGTTTTAGTTTGATTTAATATTATTTCGTTTTAAAACCTTAGCGTGTAATCTTTAAAATATATGGTAATAATTATTACGTAAATCATCAAGTATCAAACCTACGAAGTAAAATTTCACTTTCATTAAGCCATTATAAATTAAATTAAAATTCTATTTTACAACGCGTGTCATAGTATAATTTCGTTCAGTCGTTCGCAAGATATTTACTTTAAATTGGTATTTTTTTCCATTGATAATTGTTATTGAATTCCGTTCCCATTGTCAGGCTAGAGGCATAGCAGTACTTGTGGTTAACATAATTTTCCTGCAGTGAATCGGCGAAATGAATTGCCAGAATATAACCTGAAAAAAAAACTTGGCTCCATGCTTCGCTGACCTATTTTACGCTAAGATTTAATAGCCTATGCGGCATTTTGGAACTTAGCTACTTATTTCGCCATTTATATTTATTGCAAAATAAATATTGTGAAAATTTACAGACTTACTTGAAATTTTTTTAACCATTTTTTTTTACTGTATTGAAATCTTTGCACTTATATTTTTTCTTACCTACGCTACGAGACAGATATTAGTACAATTCATGATTTAAAGCTGGTTTTTGTTAATATTCTTGTCTTTACCTCAGAATTCGGACTCAGAACCCCTCGCCGTTTTTTTAACTTATTCTTGAAATTTGTCTAGTAATATAACGCACCGTTATGTTTATTAATATAGATAAGGTTAATGAATTTATAATTGTTTATATATTGCATAATATTTTTTAACAGTTAATGTACTGGATAATGTCGATACAAATATTTTAGTATAATTTTTGCCACTTAGATATTAGAATTTGAAAATAACCACGGTCACGTTTTTTTTTCATATTACACAATACTCGAATTAGTTTTTTTTTTGAGAATTAAAACACTTCCTTAAATGAAATTATTATTATTTGTACTGATTTAAATAAATAATGGGTCTTTACAATGTCATCCATTAAACCTTTTTATCGCAGCTTCGCAGTGAAACCACTAACAATCTGCTATATATGTATTTTTTATTTCTATGTATATTATCGTTCGTATACATAAGGGTTAGTAAACTCAACGAACTAATGAATCGGTCGTTAATGATTACAGCCGAAATGCCTACGCACTCCGAGGCACACCAATGCGTGTAGTAGGCGTTTGTAAAGGTCAGACTCTATATTTGTACAAGTCTCCGCGTAATACTGAAGCTGTTTTGTATTACAATCTTTATCCATCCATCAAGGACTGTTTTGTATTACAATCTTTATCCATCTGTACACTCAGGAAGACATAAACCAATAAATCTTTGTATATAATATACAAGTATTTATTGGTCTAGTTAGGTTTTCTCCAAAAAGTTATAATGGCTAATGGTAGTCGGTATGGTATCAACCAACCAAAGCTCGGTTGTTTACGTTAGTGGTGAAAAATAATAAATAATAATAACTTCCTTCGGGATTTTGGAAAAGCTGTTTGTTAATGTCAATATAATAAGGTCGGCCATTTTATATTACGACAGATGCTATACTTTGTTCCATATCGAGATAGAAATGTTGTAAACAAACATCACATACATGGCGGCCATTACAGTTTTAATACTTTCACCGGAAATGTAGTTTAGTGGAAATCGTGATACAAAGTGAAGGGAAATCGTATAATATGGATAGCTAATATTATAAGGAAATGTGAGAAAAAATGATTTTTAGGAAATATTTTCAAATTTTAGAGTAAAAGATTTGTTTTGTTTGTTTACAAAAATGTCGCCTTGATTTGGAATTATACAATACAACGACAACAGTATTGTACAGACTTAAAACAAATACTAGTGGATTATTCATATCTCTTCTACCGAGCATGGATCGATCCCGCAACTCTTGGCTCATCTGCAGTGGCGACGTGACAACCCAGTCCATTGTGCACGCTATGCATAGTGCAGTGATTTCGACTAGGGAATTTTAAACTTTCTGCAATGCTTTAAAAGTTTATAATGTAACAGAAAATGCATTTGATATACTTGAATCTTACAATAAAACAATCTAATTCTACTTTACGAAAACTTGATAAATACATAAAGTTTGGGTGTATTAAGGTTGAATATGTAAAAAAATATTAATCAATCTTGTTATACCTAAAATATTCTTTCATTTCAACCAAAATAATAGGCAGAACGGTTACCGTATCACTGACTCATAAAAATAAATACTATCATGAAAGCCGAGAACAAATCTGTCCAATGACTACAGATTAAAAAAAAAATAAGGCGACTAAAGTCGAGAGAGAATTCTACTAAGAGATACACACCCATGGCCGAAAATCAATAATTTGTGCGTGGTTCAAACATTGGGGGTACAAATGGTAACACAAACCCAAAGACACGATTTTGTACTCTATGTACAGGAGTGTAAGATCTACTATTGTGCGTATGTTTTTTTTTAATTCAGCCAGTTGTCTTTCTATGTGGCTTTTTACTTTTTTTACATTAAATATAATATTCTCCTTGTAAATATTTTATTTCTAATATTATAAAGTTTATTAATGTGTTTATTAGGACTCAGAATATTTATTGGTAATTAAATAAGTACTGGACAACAAAATTTTAATTACAAATTAACAATAAGTACACCTTAACGTTATTAAACTAGTAGTAGCTGTTGAAATATCGCATTTTAGTTGAAAAACTGTTTTTTTAAATAGAAAAAGAAAGAGGACATGACCAAAAAATCTTTTTAAATGAAAAACTTTACAGAATGCTCGCCATAGCTCAAGACTACGCCAGCCTCTTCTAGTGTTGAAGTAAGGTATACTTCAGTCCGCCTACATACGTGAAGCCCTACTAAGACTAAGATCCCCTCTTGAGGCATGCTTCTCGAGCATACTACAATAATGTGACATGACACGCAATGGGGTCGCTGACACATTTGCCTACATCTTGATACGTTGGCCGACTACCGCCAAAAGTGGAACATGGCCGTCAGATATTTCCTATCGCAACTATCAAGAACCATGCATCAAACTATAGTATTTAATTAAATTTCAATTGCAAATAATTATAATAACCAGTTTTTTGCCAGCACTGCATCTCCCGTTTGCGTCTTATGTAGTCTTTCCTCATTCATTTCATTGTCTTAACTCAAACTGAATCATTACGTTCTCAATTGAAGTCTGCCTGTTTTATGGCACACTTTCTCTGTGCCCTTTTATTGAGTCACACCTAACATATAGTTTGTTCCACGTCAAGATGGAATTTTTGTAAACAAAAGTTACATACCTTTTATGTTCAAATTCGTAAATTATAATATATTTTCGATAAAAAAATATCTCACATACCTTCTAACAATAGGGAAAGCAAACAAATCCTCTAAAAAGAACAGCCTACTGAACTATTCTACGCAAAAAGTAACAAGTATTGATATAAAACTTAACTGTAGGTATTTCTAGGGAATCCTTCTAAGCGACTAATCCGTCGCCTATTACAGCTCGGTTCGATTAAACAAAATATACGAAAAGACCCAAATATAATACTATGTATCAATATCGACACCAACTGACCGATTTAACTATTACTCACAGTACACTGAGTCATAACGCGTGCGGTTCTCGCTCTTCACTCTGGTCTTTACGATCACAGGGATGTTTCATGTTAAAACTCTCGATGAATCACCGTTCCGTGAACTGAAGCCCGTTAAATGCTACAGAGCCGGCGGGAGGCCGGTAACTGACCTTTGGAGCTGGGATACATTGATCCTTGTTATCGTATTTTAACTTTATTAGCTTTGATTTTGAAACGCAAGCAAGAGCCATTTCAATACGATACGATATTGATTATACTGTCTTGTTGTCCCAAAAGAAGAAATCTATGCTCAAATGTAAAAATATTCAGCTTAGAAAAACAATTGGCCACTTCATACACATTTTAAACAGATAAAGACATAGAAAAAAAAACGAAAATCTCTTCTACCTAACTCTTCGTCTATGTCGTCAAAAGTGATTGATTTTTATAGGTTATATAGCTATGTATTATCTAAGGAAAATAGTATTTAAATTCCGACGCTTACGTCATCGTTTAAAGATATGTATAACGAATATATTGAAAAATGGAAATTCCGCAATGTCCCCTACAAAGGGGAAGTGGGCTCACAAAAGCTGCATTTGTCAAAGAATACAAAAGCCTATATTTGTAGGCAGTCAAATAGCAGTAGGAATAGATTGAGCTCGATACAATATAAAATAGGATGGCAAAGGTGGAGGCTGTCTTATGGTGGCGATATTAATTGCATAGATAAAAACTTAATAATACCATAGATTATATATAGGTTATACAAAAAAGAATTGCTTTTTTCCTTTATGGTCTTGATGGAGTCTCCCTAAAATACTGTCAGGTAGACTCTTTAAAGTGACGCTACTTGACAATGGTTATAGATTAGAATCGGTATCAAGGAGTTTTACGATTTATATCATTATGTAACAAATATTTATGTAGATTTTATATATTTTATCAATTTACACTTCTATAAAATAATGATGGATAAAACCCTTTCAGATCTATCATAGACTAGCCTTCAAACTCCACTACGATCGGCCCTGTGAACGTGGGATGTCAAATCAGTTTAATAAACTGTTGCATTTCATGTCAATGTCAAAGCAACAGCTGACGGGCGGGTTGTCAATATTATTGAGTGATTGTATTGTAATCCAACCTCAATTGCGGATTGTCTTTCCCGCCGAAATATGACCGCCATTTTATGTAAAGCTATCGTAATGTATTCTAATATGAACCTTAAAAACAGGGTCAGAAGTATCATTATTATTTAACATTTTTAATAACATCGACAAGGCTATCTGTTCACGAGGTCACATAGCAGTTGGAAAGTGTAACGTATCTTATGGTAAAATGATCTATTAAATAAATAAAATTAATTATAAAAAGGTCACGATTCTTAAAATATCTTAAAAATCGTGGCCTTTTGCCATTATATGTTTTATTTCAATAATTATTAAATACATACAACAGCCACTGGATTTGTAACATATATGTATGTCATTTTTGTATCACTAAGCAACATGAAAAGCAGGATTCCTTGGTGACACCTGATGCCGTTATCAGACAAGGCTAGGTGCCTTCTGCGCCCTGCCACCTCAAATCCGGTGTAGCTGTAGATGCGTCCTCCAGGCAAACAGTGACAAATCAGTCACAAAAAAACCCGATGGCAGAAGGCACTCTTGAATATATTAATTTCACCAATCGACCGGAACTTCGTCAGTTTATAATCGGTCTGGGCATACTATTTACTGTCAGCAAATTTTCATAATCATTGCAAATTTCACATGTAAGTTTTCGACGTTTTAATACACTGTCAAAGTCAATTAATTTAGAACTGATTTTCAATGATTCCTGCCGATTGCATGACACTTATTGCAATAAACATTAGTATAAATATAATCAGTCACCTTGAGATGTAAGCACAGATCATAAATTTAGATTTTACACGAACCTGTTTCTTGTCTTTCTGACAAACGTATTGCAAAAATATAAAATTTTAACGATCACCGAACACAAGGTTATTTAGGTAAAATTACACGTACAAAATAACTCAAATAATTTTGGTTCTTCTGCTTTACGTTTTAAGAGCGATAACCGCGAGCCGGAAATAATTATCATGAGGTTATTGTACAACGTACATTGTTCCACATAGCGCATGTTCGACACATACCTACAGTTTCAACAAAATGACCGCCATTGTTTGTAGTTTGTACAGCTGTTACTATACAAAGCACAGATAAACAAAAATACATATTATTTTTATAAAAAACAAAACATTTATTCCTTTTTATTTTTTAAATTACGAATGACAGATGCTTTGTTCAAGAAATTTGAGGTCCTAATCAATTGTTAAGTTTATTAATCATTATATTATTTATCTTTATATGAATGACAAATGGTTGAAAAACATTTATTACCTTTGTCCACATCCAAAAACGTTCTAATCTAAAATGGACTTTAATTTTTTTGTAAAAATTAGGACTAAGAGTAAAGACAAAAGTCCCACTAATTACGTCGCCATATTTGTCATAATGATTTCCCGCGCAAATTTTCAGTTCCATTTATGACACGTTTCAAATGAATCATATAAGCAGACAAAGGATTTTAAACAAGAACAAAGTAACTGCAGTTAACTTCCTTATATTTTTCCTCATTTAGTTTACGAGTAAATCAAATTGGCATTGCTAATGAACCAAATGTTTAGCTTTTAAATAAGCAACTAAGTCTAAAATACGCTCTCATAGAACCACTAGTGAGATTTTTCGGGACTAAAATGGGGCCTTTAATTTCTACGTGTAGAAATGTCTTAGTAATTGTTATGCTTCTTGTGTTGGGTTTCAAAACGTTTGATCATGCATACGCCTCATTTATTATGAGGCAAACTTTTATCAGTTAGTGCTACAGAAAGAAACGTGAGCCAAATCAATAGGTACAAACATAAATCATATCATTCACGTCGAAATATCGCTATAACAGATTTAAGACCGCGATAAATAATTGTCAGTTTTATTGACTTGACGATAAAACACTAAAAATTGATCGATAAGAAATAATAATTTTTATTCAAGATCAAAAAATGCATTTGCTTACTACCAAGGCCCAATATAGTGTTAATTGATTAAAGACGAGGGCTTACTAAATAAAATGTCAAATAAACATTTCATAATCACCAAATTGACTCCCGCAACTTTTATTAGATTGTTGGACACCCATCGAAGGTTTACTAACACTGCGTTCGACCTATAGGGACAGCCATTTCAGAATCTTTTGGTCACAGAAGATCACAAACATTCCAATTTTGTGACAAGTATTGATTGATAAAACTATTCTTCTTTCATCCATTGATCTATAACACCACAAAAGTAGACTATCAATCGAAGATTTATTCCATAGATGTTTCTAGAAAATTTAAACTGTTGCTAATCATCCCAAAACGATCCCGAATCAGTACCGGCAGGTTTACATCGTGTTTAATAATATATAGATTACTTTAAAATAAGACTTTGGTTGCCTTTGACCATTGATCATAGATATTAACTTTATGGGAACTCGTTTATTGCGAATATTACAGTAAACTAGGCCACGGCAAATGTCCGTATTTAATAAGGGTTTACGTCATAGGTTTTTACGAGAGTTGCATGAGTGACGCAAACTGCCATCACATGATGCCTCGTAACGTAGTTTTATTGTGCAAAATGAACATCAAGGAAGGCTGTATTGCACTGTTTATCCGCGATTTCACTTTCTTAGAAGCTTATTCAAACGCATTTAGAGGTCTGAGTCGGATGGTTTCACCGTGAGACAAAGAGTTCATTGGGGTGAGAACATTATGGTATTAGTTAAAATAAGATAAAACTTTAATAATATAACCCTGAATGTATAATAAGGGGTAGACAGGGATAACGAGTTTCCGTTTGGCACGGTCCTGGCGCGTCTCTCTCGCTCTCTTCTACATGAATCTACGCATTCTCTTTAGTTCTAGGTACTCTTCATACCGCCTCTCTTTAGCATATAACCAATCATTGCGAATAAATCTTCGTCTAGAACTTCCCTCAGTGACATAGAAGATAGCCTAGAAGATACTTTTTCGATATAAATTTACCATGACACTATGTGTATTTTATACCCAAAAGAACATATTAAATGACACTATAAGAATATTAATCTAATACATGGAGTGCTTATTATAATAGGGGCGTATACCGCGTTTAATTGCACTCGGTTTTCCCCTGAGCGCAGCGACATAATAACCTTAGAGCCTGGCCACACGACGCGTTGCGACAGCACAGCTACGTTGAGTACCTTTTTGTATCATATCGGCAATAGATGCGTGGCTACTGATCACCCGGAAGGCGCTCTACTAATGTCCAACGTTTACATGAATCGAACTCAGTCATTGCTTGCTTTTTCATCTAAATAGAATGTGCGTCATCGAAAATACGTTAAAACCGTGAGCCACGTGTGAATTTCACGCCATCTGTATGTCGTTGTTGATATTTCCATATCCAATATTTTTAATGAAAACTTAGATTAGTTATGAATTGAGGTATAACTTGTATAAACGGGTATACATTCATTGTCGATAGTTCAGTTCAAGATAGCTGCTAGTTTTCCTATAAAAACTAAATTAAAATTAACGATGGTAATTGCTCGTTTTTACAAATGTTTCTTCTAACCTCTTATAAGTATGTACTATGTAAACTGATGTATCGCATTTCTACCAACAGAGCGTGAAAAATCGTCATCATTGGTGTCAGAGAGGCAGCGTGAGGCGCTCGCGAAGGGCGCCGTTGAGTCACACACCGAGCGAGGGCAGGACGATGCGCGAGGACCGGGAGTGGAGGCGCGCGCGGAGGCCGAGGCGGTCGCGCCCACGGTCGGCCGCTGGGGCGCCGAATGGCCGAGTTGACTCGATGCGGATTCCCTGAACCCCCTGCCCGGCCCACGCTGGGCCCCGCCGCGCCCGCCGTTACACCTCACGCCCGCAGAGCACGAGGACCTCGTGACGCGCGCCGAGGCCGTGCTGCGCCGCCTGCTACTCACCGACAACTATGACTCCGTCAGCAACTTCATCTCGCTCTACGATGCCTTCGAGAAGTCAACAGAACCACTGCAACAACTGTTCGGGAAATACTCTCCGCCGATCCGCCCGAAGAAACACACGTGCGTCGGGCTCGGAATAGAGTTGCTGCGACGCTGGAGGAGCCTTGACAAGCAGAAGAAAGGGTTCGCGGCGGCGAGCGCGCTGGTGTCATGCGAGGAGGCGGTGGTGGACGTGAAGGAGTACGTGACGAGCGGCGAGGGCCCGGGGGCTGTGCTCGCGGCGGAGAAGGAGCATGTGATGGTGTGCGTGCAGATCGCACTGGACGGCCGCGCCGGCGTGCTGCTGGCCGACCCCGGCTACCACGTGCCCCGGGTCGTTACCGTCATGGCGGATAGGGCGTATCCGCATACCGGTGGGTTTCTAGCTCTATGTACTCTCTCTTTATTTTTCTTTTGATTTCGAAATATGACGGAGTCATATCTTTCACCATAATAAGTAGGTGTGTTCACAAAAATTGAATGACCCAGGTATACCGCCATATACATGCTGTCGCTTTTATTCTCCAAAACTGTCCAATTGTTTTGATAGCTACCAAACCGACTCTATTTAAGTTACATGAATACATCATTCAACAATTCTATTGTTCTTTATTTCAACTAACTGCAACTTGTATGTATGTTGTAAAGGTTGGTTCACACAATCGGAGGAGGCTCACTGCCGCAAGGAGTACAGCTACGCGTTCTGCCCGTTGAACGGCAACTACGTGGAGTGGCGCGAGCGTGAGACGCGCGGCGCCGTCCTGAAGTGCCAGACCTCGCTGGTGTACGTGGCGCGGCCCTACCTCGACGGTGTTAACGTCACCGAGAGAAGGAACCTCGTCTACAACTTTAGGTACCTATACTAATCTTTATATCATATTTCATATGTGTATGTGACTTCCCAAGGAAGATTGGCGTCCGACAGGCGGTCGGCTGTAAAACCGTATACAGTATCGACTACGGTCATGCGCTGGGGCCGGTGCATAACGTGGGAAAAGGGGAGGGATGTTGACGCGCGTGTATGTGATTGAACTACTCTGGAACGGCTTTACCGATTTCGAAGAAATTTTACACAAAATTATCACACACACGTGTGCGAGTGGGTCCCGGGATGGTTTAGATTCACAATTCGACCTAGTAGATGGCGCTGTTTCAGGAGATTTAGGAGGAACAAGCCGAAGTTCATGCAAGACAACGTCTGCGGTCCGCTAGCTATATATTGCGTCAAAATTACATTCATTGGTCATTCGTCTGGTGGCAAACGTTATCCAAACTGATGGAAGTAAACTCTGGATATGTTCGTACTCTGCAATCCAAGGCAAATCCAGCATCAGCTGCTGTGACGTAAAACCACGAACTAATTCAAAGTGAAGTATACCCGTCCCGCCCCTGTTTCCCCATAAAACATAAAAGCTCTAACAATGCTTATTGTTGCTGATATTGTCATTCATCAGGTGAGCAGATGATCGTTTGCCCGATGCCAGGATATGTCTTGTATATTATTCATTAGTATAACCGCAATGTTTGCGTTGCAGGAGCCTCCTAGCCCGCGATCAGAAGGGCCACCTCATAGCCGGGTTATATTTCCCGGTAGGTGGGCGCGGCAAGGACGCACAGTTCACCCTCTTCTTCGACAGCGGCACCGAGAAGCACAAGACCAAATACAAGTTCAACACTTTCATCGATCCTGATGCTGTGAGTATCATAATAGATTTTTCTGATACAAGAAGGCGGCAAACGAGCAAGAGGTTCACCTAATAATGAGTGAGTGCTCCCCATAGGCATCTGCAACAAGCTAATGAGTTGCAGATGCGTTGCCTACCTTTAATGAACAGAGGAGGAGATAAACAGGATATTACAGGAAGGATATTTCCTTTTCCTATCCATCCTTCGCCGAAACCTCTCCCCTTTCATTGTCTTATTAGAAAAGAATGGGAAGGTGAAGAGGAGGAGGAAGGAGAATTAGGACTCCGGTACCCCACTCATCAGACGAAACTCAGAAATACTTCTACTTCACGCAGCGTCACGTTTAGGCATATTTCGTCGAGAGGGAAGAAATATATAACTTTGCTTAATTATTTAGAAGACGAACTGCGTATTATGAGGTCGGGGGTTTAAACTTGAAGCACTTAATAAAAGCATTTATACGAATTGTTCGAATCAATATAAAAAAGAAAAACAAAAAGAGAGAGATTATAACTACCTTTTAAAACTATGTCATACAAAAAACGACCGGTAATATACTATTAAAATTAAAACATACACCCAGCGAGAGAGTTGTGGCGGCTATTTGTGTAATTTCTAAACTAAACAAAGCACAACTTGACAGATGTCACGCGTTTCAAAGCTTATCTATGCGTGTAAATGTCAAACACTTGCGTAAGTCACACGTGCCTTTGACTTTGTCACGTGATTGTAGTGCGGTTTGATAAGGCAGGCGCGTTGAAATAATAATATTGTGTAGAATAACGCGTTCATTTTAACAAACTAATATTACCGATATATTTTTTGTCGAGGCAACGGACTTGTCTAGGGGGTTGGGAATTTAAATTATTTATAAATAGTACACAAAAACCATGTTTTTTTTTCTTATTAAAGTAAAGAAAGTGGATTTAAATATGCAAACTGACTTCAGACTTCGTGGTGTAAACTTAGGTTTCAAAATCATCCTTGTTATATTTTTTATATTTCGAATTTGTTTCAGTAAATCTTTTCATCTTTCTTACAAACTTATTAAACTATAAGATAGACATTTTGTACTATAACGGATTCCACAGTACGACCACAACATCAATGTAGTACGCCTCGTGTTTGTGTTGTGTATTTCTCGCAAACTATTCACCGAATAAATATTCCGGCACGTGCTAAACTTCTGTGTTTACAATCTGAACAGTGTATATGTGGGCTTTGTTATTTGGTATGCATTACAAACTCCAATTTAAACTCGTTCTGGTCAAAGTTAAATTATGTTATGATTAAAAACTTAGTTCACGATAGTCTCGTAAATTTATTAAATTAGGTTGTTACAGTTATTAGCTATTTCTGGACGAATTTAAATATTATTGTTGATTTTTAAAAGTATCTATGTATATTTTTCTATGTTATATATTATATCAGTATATTTGCCAGATTTCACAACTTGTTTAAAACATATACAATATGACGTCATTTGAATAATACATCTGAAGGTTATTCCTTATCGATTTATGTTTGTAATTGTCTAATATATTATGATATCGCTATTAGACATGCAAATGGCTTCCTGTAATAACTGATTCTCAGTACAGTTCTGTATAATTTCTATGCAGTGAATTAAGTTTTTATTAATTCATATTTTAATGTTTACCTATTTCGCTTCGAGTTGACATGTGCTCGTTATTTGATGTCTTTCAGGTACAAGAACAATTTTTGAAGTGTAAACTTCTTTAGCCGCCTTAGCCGATATTTGTTAGGGGAAAATCTTAAAGGTTTGCGTGAACAACATGCTCAATACGCGTATTTGAATTTGGAACAGTTTCAGATATATTTCTTTTGTTCTCAATTTTGAATTTTATTTTTGTAGATTATTTATTTATTTATTGTCGCGCCTTCCCACCTGTTTTTAGTTTTCACTTCTGTCGGCAGTTATTAGTCATAGCCTGTGCTTTTTCTTATCTATGATTTTTTTAAGCTTAGTAAAAATTGTATGTCAATAAAAATAATTTTTGAATCTGTACTTTGCCGACAGATACCAGCTTCAATATCCGAAGAAGTGGAGATTTGCAACTCGCAAATGAACTACAAGAAGGGTGAATTACGGAGCATCATCTGTAGACTGGCGGAGGTTCTTTCTAACCAGACCTTCATAGACCAGGTGCTGGAGATCAACGATGACATCTGCCGCCTCTGTCTCTGACAGAGGGAGAATGGCGCCAAAGACAAAATGGCCGCCGAACAAACGCGCGAAAACGCTCCATAAAATCTTATTTTACATATTTGTCTCTTAATTTGTAGCTTATTATTTGTTTTAATTAAAATTTTTATTATTATATTGAAATTGGTGAATGGGTTTATTTTGTAAGAAATAAGCTTTTTTTCTATAACTAAGATTTTTTATATTCTTTTTCTCGTTTAAATTTTTTAATTTGTACTTAATTATTTTTATATAATTTTGACATTATAGCTATTGGTTATATTTTACTTAAATACACGATTATTTGACAAATTTGAATATGAAGTTTTATTATTTTATTTCATTTATACATAACTAAAATATGTATTTTATTAAACAAAAACACATGAACACCTTCAAGAATGCCATTATAAACCCGATAAACAAAACTGTGATAGTGAAAGATGTCTACAAAGAAAATGGTACACAACAAGTCTAGGAAAAGAAATGGAAAATGTATTCAATACGAATTATGTCTACTTATATACAAAAAATGTATTAAATTTTTCTTTGTTTTGTGTAAATTCTACAACGAAAACTTTATTTACTCTACGAGTACTTTATTTTGAATCTATTCATAGTAGCTGTAGCATTGTGTGTAAACAAACAAATAGTTGTATAAAGTAATTGAACAAAGATAACTTGTATATGTAGAGAATCGGTATTAATCACCGCAACTGATCAAAATACGACAAACACAAAAACTTTATAATGTTAATGTCTTAATTACTACAGTTGATTTTTTCTCTATCATTCTCTTGCACATTGTTGTACTCTGCGTGTTTTGTACAGTAAAATGCGAACGATTTTGTATCTGAATGGTCAAGTAAAGGGTATTCTTAGATTTAGTTATTTTCAAAGTCCCTTGCCTTGGTCCACCACTCTATATATTATTGGAATATTTTGTTCTAATTTAAAGGTGGGTCACAACATTTTATTCACAAATTCTCCAATACGGTAGTGAGTACGGCGTTACGGTAAATAACGTACGAAGTAATTTTTTTTTATCACAATTTTATGAAGTCATTTACGTGATGAAATTGTGGGTATGTATATAATGATAGACTATTTGCCAATATACGGAATGTACCTAAATAGCTGA
>JWHW01055115.1:56918-71239 GCA_000931545.1 Papilio glaucus
AATCTCACCCCAGGTAACATTCATATAGGTAATGCCTTTTGGAAAATTACAAATATTAGTTATCTTGCCCAGTCGGTTCTTGATCCGTTTACATGTGACACATTCACATCCTGTCACATTTAACACCTAATTAATTAAGAAACACACAGCACTGCTACTTCTATCTGCTACTAAGTACTACTTACTATGAAGGACATGTAACAAAGGAAGTAATGAAAATGAATGTTGCATGGATGGATGGTTACAAGGGTAGAGGAACACCGAAAGAAAGTGTGGATGGAATGTATGAAAGATGACATGTATAAGGAGGGTGTGAATTCAGATATGATGGCCGATAGAGGCTAATGGAAGAGAAGTACCTACTGTGCCGATCCAATGAGTAAGTACTACTTACTAAGTAAGCTTAAAAGGAGTGAGCTTATTTCATTTATAGACACAGTGGTGTGAACATTATGTAGTATTGAATGACTCCTGATTATTCTGTAAAAGTAGTTTCTTGTAATATACTATGCTATATGTCATTTTAATACCTTTGATTGAGGGGGACTGTAAATATATAGCAAAATAAAAAAATATAGCCTATTACTTCTGGATAATACACTAATGGTAAAAAATTATTAAAATAGGTTCAGTAATAGTAGGCAGGGAAAGGCACTCTCCTCCCTTCTCTTCAACATAATGCTTGATGATTGTAATTGCGTTTTGACAACCGGTAACATTTTTCTTAAATCAGTCTACCTTTTTAGAACATGATGATGATGACCTAGTTGTGCAGAAGTAGATCTGGGGTGTAGTACACATTATATAGTTATGGAAAAAAATAGCAGCAGAGGCTAGTCTGAAAGTTAATATGGACAAGACTAAAATGTTGGCTTCCTTATTTAATTTATAGCAAAACAATATTATTTTAAATCCATCACAATAATGAAAACTATTACATACAATTTCCACCTCCAAAGAGTCTGTTCAGGGGAAGCATCTGAGGCACGAAGGGCATGAGGGAGTTGCTATGCCGCGGCCCTCCAATAGCCAGGGGTCCACCCCCTAGCATGCTGAATGGGTCCGACAGTAGGGAGTTCATCATGTTATTCATGTTCCGCATATGACTCATTTGTGATCTGGAAGAGAAAACATCAAATAATTAACTGCCTACTTTGGAAGGATTAAATCTGTATAAATTATTATTAATTGCTTTTCAGTTGCTACTGGGCTTTGGATTTGGATGTTACAATTTAAGGAAAAGTATTGAATCCCTGTATGTGGGAGAAGGATTCCTTCCCCTGACACCATTGCCATTAACAGAATAACCACAGTCTCTGATAAAAAAAAAGAAATTTAATAAACCTAATGTTTACAACACTTTAATTTTAAACACTGTGCCATCTCTTTTGGCTTTCTTTAGTTGCTCCTTGCTAACCTATCCTCAGTGTGGTAGTTTTGTAGTAGTAAAGGTATCATTTTTTTACATACACCAGTAGTGACATCTCTTCTAGTCACACTCATACAAAATTAACTTTCCTGTTCATACATATGTGCGATTTTTGTGTATTAAAGGTTCGAAAATTAGGATTATTGGAATTCAAGTGATATTTGTTAATCGCTAATAGCATAATGGTTAAAGGTGCGGACTGAGAAACATTTACAACATGGTTGTGGGTTCGTATCTGCCATTCAACTATTGTTGTGATCCCTTTCCAACTGAGTGTAAGCTTGGTCAGGAATGGGTTAAAAGAAATATTAGTAAATTATTTCAATAATGTACTAATATTTCATATACATGCCCGAGTAGGGTTGGCGTCAGGCAGGCGGCTGGCTGGTATAAACTATAGCCTAAACCTATTAGAGTATGGACTACAGTTGTACTGCGCCAACAACGCATAAGAAAACAAAGTGGGAAAAGGTCAGGGAGATACTAATGTGATATTTGATAATCAGAGTGATATTGAAAGTAATCCCAGCAATGACCAGTCATAGAATTCTGAATTTATACTAGTAGTGGTAAACAGTTGTAACTACTAAACATTTATGAAAATGATCAAGAAAACAAGTTTTGGACAGATAACTGGTAACTCAAAATCTCAAGAGTTTAGCTATTCAACTCCTATGTTATAGCACTACATCACATTTGAGGTACAAGCAAGACAAATGCAATCATACTATTTAGGGAACCACATTTATTTAAATAATAATAATATAAATTAGTGAGGAACCTCATTAATTTATTTTAATTTTAACTGCAGTAATATTTGTTTCAATATAAAAAATATAAATTTGATTTAGATTACATTTTCAATAAGCAAGATTATAAAATTAACACAATTTCTCGAAAGAAAAGTAATGTTTTGGAGTCTGGCGCACTCTCACTCATTCGAGACGCTTTTTTTGGTAAGTATAACCTGATAATTCAGTAATAACTCAAGCGACATCTTATGTTTTATACAAATGAAAAAACAGTAAGGATAAATTTGATTACCAATGTGTATTTCGAACAAAATGTTTTCAGCGTGTTTTACATTGTAACAAAACACTTATGTGAAATCTGCGGTCTTTGATGCATTTAAGTCGTTATTTTTTGGGAATCGATAAAAATCATATGGTCTTGAATATTTGCAAGCACATAGACATTGGAATTTGTAATAAAAAACTCCGTCTTACCCAAAAAACGATTCATCTTCCACGTCTCCCAATAACGAACCAAACAGTGACATTTTTTATAAATATATTCAGTTATGCGCAAATCACAACTAAACACAATTAATTAGAAAGTCAAAACCACAACTGCCATAAATCTTTGCACCGTGCGCAGTGCCTAATCCACTACTCAGTCGTGTAGAAAAATCGAATTCTCTGGCAAATGAAAATCACGATGAAGTCTACGGGTCTCTCACAAACAATTCACAACAAGCATGCATAGTGATGTGCACTCTATAATCTACGGTCTCGTCAATATCGACATCGAGTAAATAGATAATATCGATACTTTCAATTTTAAATCATTCAACAGCTCTAGAGATACATGTATCCCGATCATTTAGCAGAAATTGAAATCTCTTCAATCCTTAAAATGTTTATTGTTTAGTTTAAACAGTTGAAAAATTTATAGCCCCTAATAAATACCTTATAAAGCCCAGGTTAAAATTTTCATAAAGCACGGGATATTATTAACTGTTGTAATATTTATTATTTTATATTGTACACATTGCTTATATTTTGTAATGAATTTTTAGAATGGGAATTTTTAATCAAGAACAACGAAACCGATACTACCACCATCATCGCAACCATCACCACATCATTACCAATTTTTTTAAAGAATACCTTAGATCAACCTAATTTCATACTTTCGTATTATTTTTTAATTTTTTGATGTCGAAAGAAATATATAAGAAAAAATGACTGAGAACAACCTAAACAGTAGGTTGAGGTTGTTGCTCTCAGTATTCTTTCAATAATGAGGTCGTCTTACTATTTTTATTTAATTTGCTCGCTTTATAATTTTCGAATTTCAGCAGCAAGCATACAGTTATTAGTTATTACCACAAAAATATAGAAAATATACAGCATATATACGTTTCGGAATAAACTTCCGTAAGAAGCCCCGACTTCTCTGATGGAACTTTTTAACTCGACGAAACAAATCTGTAGACTCAATTTGTACGACTTCATGAAAACGTGTTTATTTCGAACTTGTTGATTGACTTGAAAACGTGAGACTTTCGACATAGTATAAAGCGCTCGGCAACAGGCCGGGGTCCTTAACCAGACAGTGGAAAATCGATAACTCGTTTAATGTTCTTGTATACATCCAAGTATATTAAAATATACGTGCATATTAATTTAACAAACGTTTTCAAATATTCAGCCCTTTTTATTCATTTGATAAGAAAATTCACGTATGTGGTATAGGATGAAACCAGAATAGGAAATCTTACGCTAAGCAACAGTTAACTGTAGTTGCGGACACAAACTTATATAAGCATATATCGAACCAGAATATATTCGAACGTATGGTTTCAAACGCGCCATTGAATGAGATACAATAAGAGAAACGTAACCTCTTATTGTATCTCATTCAATGTACGTTTGAAACTTAATGAAAGAGAAAAACGCGCAAGAAAAAGGAGAAAGTAGAGGACAATACAATGTCCATAAAGATATAAACATCTTGTAAACACCTGAACCCCAATAGAGGCTAATTTGTATTTGCGATATCGTTAAATAATCACAACATTTTGATTCCGAATCTAATTGTTTCACGTATGTAACGATGCAGGTGTATAAGAAGAAAAATAAGCAGTAGAACTATTAACGAATTTTTATTTCACAGGCACGTTACAATTATATGCTATAAATTACATTAAATAACCAAATCATTAACCACAAAGCACAAATATTTAATATCGTTTTCTACCATGAGCTCCAACCGCAAGCGGCAAACGGGGATTCCCGTGGAACGTCCAAGCAGTGGATGTTGGATATGACGTGTAAACCATGTCCTGCAAGCCATTCCTACCTTTACGCTGCCTCGTCATCTGAAATCAACAATTAAGACACTCCGAATTATTTCTTTCGTTGATAACGAATAATACCAAATGTTGCCAAGGTTTCTTTTTATTGTGTGATTAATATCACCGTCCTATGTCAGCTAAAGCGTCCTGCAACGTCGAACGTCAGCGTTGCATATATTTGGTGGCTCTAAATCTACATCCTGAAGTACGAGTAAATAGCACTTAGATGCGTTTCGCCTCCTTATTGCATAACTTTGTTTGTAACAACTAAAAGCCAACAATTAAGTATCAACTAAAAGCCACATACCACGCGTTCTTCATTGTTGGTTTTGGTATAATTAGGGACGTCCCCAATCTGGCCAGCGAATTGTTCCGGTTTTGTAACAACGTCATTGGCACCAATATTTGGTAATGTATCCCCGCCTACTTTTTCAACTACTACTTGATTGTTCGGTTGAGCTCGTCCCGCCTGTTGCTGGGGCACATTTAATTTTCCATCAGAATAAGACGCTCCTTCATTATTGTTTACCACATTTTGATGTGTAAGAGATTGCGAACCTTTATATTGGTTATAAATATGTTGCAATTGACTTCTACTAGGATTTTTTCCGATTCGACGATTTCCCATGATTGACGTCTTACTTACAGTTGCTTTAACATTACTATATATTTTTGGGACATGTTTATAATTAACAGGGGAATCTTGTGGAGACAAAGTCTGAGGACCGCCTGGATCTGTCCTACGATACCTGCTCGCCGATAGCCTTTGAATGGGTTGA
The DNA here is from genome assembly GCA_000931545.1 of Papilio glaucus. Taxonomy (NCBI): domain Eukaryota; kingdom Metazoa; phylum Arthropoda; class Insecta; order Lepidoptera; family Papilionidae; genus Papilio; species Papilio glaucus. The sequence continues at coordinate 62,206 of JWHW01055115.1, forward strand.
CCTAAGGTATTGTATTCGTAATTCACTGGACGCTTCACAGAAGAATAAGACTGGTTCTTAGATACGTCAACAGGGAAAATTGGTACTTTTTCCATTTGCATCGATTGAGGAATTGGGGTAGGCTCCGGAAGTTCTTGAGAATTTAATCTTTCCTGCTGCATTTCATACCCATAAGGGCTTATTTCGTTTTCATTGCCTGTTGCAGGATTTTGTAATGTACTGTTTGGATTCTCTGCCAGATATCGCGATTGTTGATGGACAAGTTGATGATCTTGTCCTCGATATTGTTGTTGTTGTACCGTTTGTTGATTAGGTTCCGTCGTCAGTGTTGTGTACACCTGTTGCGGTTGAACTTCATTACCGTATTGATAATGTATTTGTTCCTGACTTTGGTTAGTCTGTTGATTTAATGCTGAATGACTTAAATGATCGGTAGGGATATTACTCTGTTGTGGTTGGTGTGGAGAAATATTAGATGGCACCAAGTTGTTCGTAGGCGTTAAGTTTTGCGTTACGTCGATAGGAGCAGTATTTTGCGGTTGCGCCTGATTCAAATTATTTGTGGTTCTGTTAATACCTTTAGTATTACCGTTCATTATTTTTTGCATTGTGTCAAACGCAGCCCGCTGTTGATTCGCTGGATTCATTTGTACTGCTATTGCCATTGGATCAAAACCTAAATCGCCGCCAAAATTTTGCATAACGCCAGGGAACATTTGATTGAATTTGTTTATTCCAGGGGCATGTTGGCTATACGTGTTGGGCGTTTGTTGTGGAGAATTAACATTAGGGACTGGTGACTTATAGTGGTTTGATTGCATTTGGTTAACTAAATTTCCTTGATTACTATAAGGTTGTTGGTTTGCTTGCATTTGGGGTTCATTAGTTTGATATGCATTCATATGATTGGATAAAGGAACAACTCCTACTTTACCATGTGGTGATTGAGGGGCATCAATAACCATAGGTTGTGTTAAGGGTTTTCCTTCCAATGACGTTTCATTTACATTGGGTTTGTGTCCACCCATCATCATATTAACTATGTTCGAGCCCATTTGAGGCATGGGAGCACTGGACCCTGTCATATGGCCTCCGATTCCGCCCATTTGTGTTCCCATTCCCCCGGTGTGGGCACCCGATCCACTCATATGACTGCCCACGGTTGCCCTGGTTTGATCCCCAATTCCATTATTGGGACCTTGATTATGCATGAGTTGCATATTAGTTTGCCCTTGAGAAGGTGATAAAGCATTTCCTGGTGGGTTATTCATAATCGTGTTAGCTGGTGTCATAGTTTTCAAATCATTATAAACCTCTTGTACAACTGGTTGCATTAGATTTGAATTTAAATACTGATAAGTATCTGAGTAAAGTTTTGCGGGATTACAGCGCCCCATACATGAATAGTTCATATTCTGAGATCCCATGGTTTGGCTAGGATCTCCGTTACAAGATGAACCGAATCTATTATACCCAGGACATCGGCAGCACCCGTGTCTGTAATCTCCAGATGCTGGTGTAGAATTGCCCATGTTTGGATAAGAATTTGTGTTATTGAATAATTTCCCCATACATCCACTGCAAAAAAATATATATATAACGAGAGATAAACATATTTCAAATAAATGCATATATTAACACTTACCAATCTGCACTTTGTAGTTGATTCATTACGCTTCCTAATTCACTCAAAATCTTTTGCTTGTCTAATGCCATTTTCGTTGTTAATTACGAAAAAAATTTTTACACAGAAAATTTTTAAATTTCTTGTTAAAATTAATTTAAAAGAACATTATAAATTTTCATTTAAAATTTTGTAATCTCGTAAATTATATGTCAAATATGGATTTTTGTAAATCGAATAGAATACATTATAAGCAACCAGCATATTATAAAAAAGTGTACAGTGAAAAAGGAATATATTTATTTTTATACACATGGAGGTGCGATAAGAAAATAAACAAAATTATATTAACTAATCACTAATAAATTAATATAACTATTGGTTAATTTTTTCCCGAAAAATCCTGTCTAAAAATTAACATAACAAAAATACATCAGAATCCTTTAAAGTAATTTCCATATCCATTGTTTATTCCGCTGGGTGATGATCATAAGTAATTCTGATTCGATCGTTCAATTTTGTGAAACTCGTAAAAGGCATCTTTTTACGTATTTAATTTTATAAAACCTCCGACGCAAAAGGTGGGCTTTTTAAAGTTTTAATCTTGTGTTTATCTATCTGGGGCATCGCATCAAAGGAATGGATCGAATGCAGTGTTCTGCTGCTGATGTGATGTTAATGGTTCTTTAGCTAATTTTATATTTAATTATTATTATTTAAGAAGCTTTCTTTGTATTTTCTTTTGTTTATGTCATTCAAAATATTACAAACTGTAATGTAAGTATCCGAACGAAGGGGTTTGAAGGTAAATGTAGTCAGTGTTGCTATAATTTAATGCATGTCTTTATTTATTTATTAATTAATTTAAATAGTAAAAATCAACAAGTTTTTTTTATCAAATTTATCCACCAATATTAGATATACACGTGTTTATTCTACATAGCAATGGTACATAATTAAAAAAACTATCTATATAAATTACCACACGCAAAAGCTAAAAGCCACTTCTACCAACCTACCAACAGTGGATCAAAATGATTTCGCTCGAATTATTCTTTAAATAATAGTTCTCTTTTTGTGTCATATGTATTTAAATAAAAGTAGCATCATGCTGAGGGAAATATGTTTAATACACGTGAACCTTGGGTGAAAATATTTTCTACGTACTTTCTTAAAATATTAGTGTATAGTATACACTAATATTTTTATTGCCATTTAGTTAAAGTACCCTATTTTTTTTTTAAAGTTAAACCATATTACTTATTGTTTATTCTTTCTAGCAACATTGTTAGGGTTCAAACTTCATCAATCAAAAACAAGTATATCACCATTATCATTATCATCTCCCTCCTCCTGTGCTTGTGTCATTGTGTTCTTGGCATCTTTGTTTAGTTTGGTGTCATATTCAAGTTTTAAGCTGTAGTAATTGTTTAGTAGATTGAATGTCATTTGGAGTTTGATCATCATACAGTTACTTGATCCTTGTATTTTAATTCTTTGTGACTCAATATCTAATATTTTCTTTTGAATAAGATAATTACTATATCTTTTGCAATAAAGCGATTGAGGATCAAAGTTCAATCGATCCAAACCATAGTCTCCAGTAACTTCGCAGTTGTCGACGGCTACCAACTTTACGCTCAAGAGGTAATAATTATTCATAAAATCACAAAATGGGTAGGAAAGTGTACGTTGTTGGAGTTGGAATGACTAAGTTTGTCAAGCCAAGCTCTGGTAAAGATTACCCAGAGATGGGTAAGGAAGCAGTGGACGCAGCGCTGGCTGACGCACGCATTCCATACGATGTGGTGCAGCAGGCCGTTTGCGGCTACGTGTTCGGTGATTCCACCTGTGGCCAGCGGGTGTTGTACCAGGTCGGTATGACCGGCATTCCGATCTACAACGTCAACAACAATTGTTCAACTGGTTCCAACGCCTTGTTTATCGCTAAACAGTTCATCGAAGGTGGTATAGCTGATGTTGTATTAGCGGTTGGCTTTGAAAAGATGGCACCAGGTGCTCTGGGTGGGAGCGGTTTCACAGACAGAACAAATCCATTAGACAGACATACATTAAAAATGGCAGATATGATTGACCTAGCAGCTGCACCTATGACTGCTCAATATTTTGGTAATGCAGCCATGGAGCACATGAAGAAGTATGGAACAACTGAGCTTCATTTAGCCAAAATAGCAGCTAAGAATCATCGACATGGAGCTAAAAATCCACGAGCTCAAAATGGCAGGGAGTACACTGTGGAGGAGGTCCTTAAATCAAGGAAAATCTATGGTCCTTTAACCAAACTTGAATGCTGTCCAACCAGTGATGGTGCTGGGGCAGCAGTTCTCATGTCTGAGGAAGCTGTTATCCGGTATGGTCTCCAGAAGAAGGCTGTTGAGATTATTGGTATGGAAATGGCAACAGATACAGCTGCAGTTTTTAAAGAAAATAGTCTGATGAAAGTAGCAGGTTATGACATGACCGCCTTTGCAGCAAAGCGGCTGTATGAAAAGACTGGTATATCACCAAAGCAGGTAGATGTAGTGGAACTGCATGATTGTTTTGCCGCTAATGAACTGATTACATATGAAGGTCTCCAACTCTGTGGTGAGGGAGAAGCTGGCAAGTTTGTTGATTCAGGGGATAATACTTATGGTGGGAGAGTAGTGGTGAACCCTAGTGGGGGATTGATAGCTAAGGGCCATCCCCTCGGAGCCACAGGCCTGGCACAGTGTGCCGAGCTGGTGTGGCAGCTTCGCGGGGAGGCAGAAGACAGACAGGTTTGTGAAGTGATTGTTGATTGTCTGTATGTAAAATGTATGGCATAACTACATTATCAAATCCATTGCTATAATCTTGTATGCTGGTTAAGAGAGTGTGTTATTGTAAGCTTAAATATCTGTCTCGGGTCTATTAATATGTAATTAATAATTTTATTTGTATGTCACTTGTGATATTGCTTGAACATGTGATTTTTATCATATTGCGTATGATGGTTGGCATGTTAATGACCCTTGTGATGCCTTATTCCTTGAAGACTTAATTCCTTAAGATATTTAAGCTAAATCATGAAGGTGGCAAGGGGCTCATGGCTCATCTATTCTTTGTGACTTATAGCTACTGCTTGCGTAAGGAGGCATATCCAGGCTAGAGGTGGCATAGCGCAGAAAGTGTTTAGCCAGTGGTATATCCAAACCATTATAACTTAGGGTCTTTCAAGAAGCAAGCATATTCCTTCCTTAAAGTCCAGTAACGCATCTGCAGTTCCTCTGGTGATACGAATGTTCATGAGCATCGGTGATCACTTAGGTGACCCACATCTTATTTGCCTCCTTATGCTATAAAAAACTTTTTTGTAGTTACTGAGGTCAAGGGCTACCCTAGCTTCGGCAGACTAAGACTCTGACAAACTCCATATTCCAAGTTCATTCTAAAGCATTAATTTTTAACATTAAGACAAAGTTTTTTTTGTTACAAACATCTCTTTATAGTAAGATGTATATGACCTTATTTTTTATGAATTATATTGTATTTGTATATAACAGGCATAATTTTAATGTCATGTCATTGTGTTTTCCCTAGAACATTTTAAAAGTTTATAATTGGGCAACACAACTAGAGCAATATGTCAGCTGAACCCTCTAATAGCAAGCATGCATGCAAGACAAATTTACTTGTTCATCATACCATAATCTTTAATGAATCATGCCTTTAGACTTAATTGTTAACTGTGTATTGCAACATTTGCAATTTATTTTAACATTGCAATAGTCTCAACTGTCATATTTAGCCTTATAAGATTGTTGTATAGATAATAGTGCATACTATCGCTGTCCCTTCAATGTTGTTAAAAGACATGAGTAAATGAAACAAGACTCTTGGTCAAAAAAAAATCATATATACTACAAATATAATACTATGCTGCTGAACAGACATTGGCTCTATATCTGTATCTCAGTTAGTGTTGCCACAATATACAGCCCGTTTTCATGGTTGTCAATGTAACATGATATGGAATTGCCTCAAACTGAAATGAAAAAAGTATTTCAAATTTTATAATAATTCATTAATTTTAAAGTTTATAATGTTGTGTCTTAAACTTTCCATTTTGTTTTTCTTAGCTGTCAAAATGGACCTTTTATAGTATTCAGGATATTAGGCCCCAAATATTTTTTATTGGTACATTAAAGTAATATATCGGTTAAAAATAATTATTATTCCTTAATTTTTTATTTAAGGAAACATTATTGTAATAACTTTTTTTGTATAAACTCATCAAACCTGGGACTTTAAAATCATGAATACTGATTATTATTCTGTACATTATTAAATATTAACTTTTTAATGATTTTTTAATCTGGTTGAATAATCATTATTAATATTCAAATTCCTTGTAACAATGAAATATTTAAAAACTTATTTATGCAGTGTACCAGTGACAGTATCAATATTTTATGCTATGTTGTATTTGTACGATATTCGAAAATATACAAATACAAACCGCAACTAGTTAAAGATTGTATGATATTCTTTAAAATAACTATATAAGATAGAGTCTAATATCTGATACATAGAGAACTTATATATGCCTTAATCCAAACTTATAGTAGACTGTCAGCAAGAGGCCGACAACAGTGGTCTTCTGTCTTTATAACACCCACAGAGGGCACCAATACATTGTGTTGTTTCATTCTTACCTAAATCTGTGTTTGCTGAGTTAGATATCCCATGGCACATTTTATCATTAGTAACTTTGACCCAAATGATTTTAACCTATCGATAAATGCTATCCCTTAATCAATTGGCCAACATTTAGTTATTCCATGATAAACTATTGAGCAATTAATTCAACGTTGATATAATTCACTAAATCACTACGCGGTGTTGTTTTTGTGACGGTACACGTCCTTGTAGCGTTTTTGTTTTGTGTTGCCATTGTTTAAAATTAATCAGTCTGTTAGTTGCACAGGTTCCGCGAGCACGTATCGCCTTGCAACATAACCTGGGACTCGGCGGCGCAGTTGTAATAGCGATGTACCGTAAAGGATTTGAGAATGCGGTCCCCAACCAAGTGGCCGCTATCGCGGACAACCCTGAAGAGTTCAAGGTCTACAAGTATATGAAGATTCTTGAAGAGGCGATGCAGACTGATGAAGAGAACCTCATCGAAAAGGTCAGGGGTGTATATGGCTTCAAAGTACGTAACGGTCCCAATGGCGCCGAAGGATACTGGGTTGTGAACGCTAAAGACGGCAAGGGGAAGATCACGTACAACGGGAAAGATAAATGTGATGTTACATTCACTATCAGCGATGAAGACGTCGTCGAGCTCATATCCGGTAAGCTGAACCCTCAAAAGGCGTTCTTTCAGGGCAAGATCAAGATCCAGGGCAATATGGGGCTGGCGATGAAGCTGACGGACCTGCAGAGGTCGGCAGCTGGTAGGATCGAGTCCATTAGGTCCAAGCTATAGACGACACGAACCGGTTACATCCGGACCTGACTGTGGGGTACTTTGGGTTGTGGGACTGCGTCGAATATTGACGATTTTATTATATTTTTATACATTCTCATCACATTGATATATAAAGAATTCTGCAATGATGTTATAGTTATGTATCATTAAACGTATAGTAATGTTAATGAAATATTTTAATTATGTTTTAATCATTCCAGAGGGTTTATATGAAGTAATAATTGTTAATAAATACTTTTATACAAATTTTAGTAATGTATTTTATTATTTAAAACAACACAGACATTTCAACAGTGTTAATTCAAGAAACATTTTCTTCGCGAAACATCACTTTACCTTTATGTAAGTTGACACAGTTATTCAACATTCACTTTCACATTCTTTATATAAGTAGAACTGATGTCCAGTGGCACAGAAACACTTTTTCTGCCCTAAGACGACTGGAGTACCAGCGCAATTGACCCTCACTGCGTTCTGTAGATCCTGGAACTCCTCTCAGCATGAGCTTATAGTGATCTTCGAAAGATAACCTGTATCCAGAAAAGAAGAATGGAAGAATATACACCTCGGTGTATATATTTCCAGCATCTTCTTCAAATTTATATATTATAAACTAGTGAGACAAGATTTCTTCCTCGACATCAAGGAAAATGAAAAGGTCATAATATCAATGAGCATTTTCAGTTACAAACAACATGGCATCATGTAAACTATCAGCAAATTATAACCGAACGAATATTTTGGCAATTGGACTTATTATGTCAACAACATTAGGCCTAATTACAGTCCTCTTCCCCTTCCCACCCTTTCCTCATAAGGATAGGATGAGAACGGGAAGAGGCACAGGGAGGGGGTTAACGGGGAAAAGGAAATATCCTTTTTCCTCTCTATCCCTCCTCTGACCTTTAAAGGTAGGCAACGCATCCGCAACACATTTGCTTGTTGCGGATGTCACAATTTGACTTTGACAGTTCAAATCTGACGAAAAAGGACACGTCAAACCGTGATTAATTCATTCAGTTTATAATGTGCCTAGTCTGTTTCTAAACTGACGAGGTTCACTATCAGTCAGTGACATATACAAACGTACGTTCACATAGCATCCGTTCCTCATTAAAATTGTTATTTAAATTCACTAGAATGACCTTTACCATGTCTCAATATAAACTAGCTAAAAGTAATTTATTTATTTTGTAACTGCGCACGGCAAGGACAAACTAACATACACAAAGACGTAATATGTTAATGTGAACACCTAATTGCACGCTTTGAAAGAAATTCACGACCGCATCACTATAATGAGGTGGTCTGAGAGTAGTTTAATTATTTTTTTAACAATTTTTTTTCCTAATAAATATTTTTTGGTTTCCTTATAAATATCCTTTAAAATTGTATTTATAAGGAAAATTAAAGTAATAAATCATTATTGTTTTGACTTAGATAGCTTTTATGTCCATTACATACGTTGCGTATAAGCGTTGTTATACAAATCAAATCTCTTCAGTATCCATTTACCAAATCGTTTGTAAGGGTGGTTCCTCAGTGGTGTAGCAGCTGCAACAAGCTAAAGAGTTACAGATGTGTTACCTATCCTTATTAGAAAAGAATGGGAAAAGCAGAGAACTGAAATACCTTCGGCATCTTATCAGACGAAATGCAGAAGTATAAAATACTCCTACTTTACGCCTGTCTTGTCGCCTCGCCTGTGAGGTCGTGGTATTTCACCGGTCGAGCCGGTCTATTGGTGCAATGTTGCGGGCTAAACCACTGTTAAGTTTATCTTTTTCTTTTCTTTCGCCAATGGAACCAGTACTCTATCTGGTTGATAGTAAACGCTGCAGATTTTATTGTTACTGGCGACTACACGAACATCACAATTTTTAACGATTGTTGTGTTCCTTGTGTTTTTTATTGGAATTATTCAACATTTCACT
>JWHW01055116.1:51308-65190 GCA_000931545.1 Papilio glaucus
ACGGTGAAGGAAAACATCGTGAGGAAACTAGCATGTCTTAAAACCATCATATACGAACACATATGACATCCACCAACCCGCACTGGGCCAGCGTGGTGGACAGCCTGTGTCTGCAGTGTAACGTACTATAAAAGCTTGATGATAATATTTTTTAGTCTTTTTTATCAAGGCTCCTTACCTCTTTCTATGTGAATGACGAACTGGAAGTCATTGGTTAAAAGGTAAAAATTAAAAACCATCGACACAAAGAACGCCTCAAAGGAAACAAATGGAGAATGTAATGTTGGTACTTAAATGCTTGAATTACAGCCTAGAAAAACTTATATCGATCAGATTAGCGGTTTACTAAAAATGGCGATATAAGGAGCACCCATAACCGACGAGCATGTATGCGTGATGTATGAATGTAGAAGAAGCGAGAGACGTGTGCCAGGATCGTGCCAAATGGAAATCCGTGGTCTCTGCCTACCCCTCTGGGTTGCGGGCGTGAGCGCATATTTATTTATTTATAGCCTAGAACCCTCTAGTTCACATCAGCTTTCTAACAGACGATCATAATCCATTCGTTTGGTAAACAAGTCACGGACTTAAGTAATGCAAGTGAATTACTAATTTTCTTAATTACACCAGTTTTATATTTGCGAGGGCGTGATGTACAATGTTTATTGAAGTATGAACCGAAAGCGTAATGCATTTGTTTTAAATATATTATCATAAATTGATCGGACGTTCGTGTTATTACAGATTCAATATACAGCAATACGCATTTAGTACATGTTCGTTGCATTAGTGATGTACCAACTATAGTTTTTGAATAATTACCGTTCGATAGTCTCACAGTAGGTATACAATTTGGGCGACATTATATTGAAACGGAATTATTAAAATATTTAATCTAATTAATTTAATTTTTTATAGTAGAAGGTGTCAAACGAGCAAGCGGTTCACCTAATATTAGGTGGCCGATGCTCATATGCATCTGCAACAAGCTAATGAGTTGCAGATACGTTGCCTACGTTTAATGTGATAAAGAGAAAAAGGATATTTCCTTTTCCCATGTCATATATGAAGGTATACCTAAATTATGTACGATACCGTAGATAATGTCAATTATTGTAAGCAGTCCGGAATAAACTGTGCTACCAATACGTCGTGTTATATCTCGCCTTAGGACTTATACACTACACTATCCATTCTATCCACCGTCAAATCCCCAACCTTTCCTTATTAGGAAAGATTGGGAAGGGGAAATGGATTAGAATTAGGCGTCCAGCACCCCACTCATCAGACAATACACAGAATACTTCTACTTGACGCGTGTCTTCTGTGAGTCAGTGGTATTTCACCGGACGATATTAGAAGTAACTTACACAGAAGAAGGTCAGCTGTATACGCAAAAGGAGGAACTAATGTTTCCTCCTTTTGCGTATACAATATGTATACGCAAAAGGAGGAAACATTAGTATACATTTTAAAGTTGAGAAAATAATCAAATACTTAAAAACGTTAATTTATAAAACATAAGCATGGCTTTGCGTGTTTTTATCGTTTTAAACTATATTTTATTAACGAGTTTTTTTTATTTAATCGAATATATTATCGATACATATAGTTTATGGGTGTGGTGTATCACATCACTAGGACTTGTCAAACAGTCGTAAAAACTACACGCCTACATGTAACTGAATAGTAAAATGTTAACATGCAAGAGCATATTTGTAATTTTGTATATATTCTTTTGTAGGACCTATTTGTGTAGTGGCGAAGTGGTAGAAAAATCATGATTTCAATATGGTGGCTGCAATGCCATGGATGGAATCCAAGATTGAAGATGCGTGCGTTAATTCGGGACCGAGAAAATGACGTCGCGAATTTTTTAACTTTACTGTTTTGGCTATGCGAAATCAACACCTTCACATTAGGTTAGATTAGGCTTGCGTGTTAGGTTTAAACCTACCCTCATGCACGAGTCGAAGCGAACGAGCGCATGAGAAAAGCGATTCTATAACGTTTAAAATAAAGACGTTATTTTTACGAAATTTATTTTTCAATTTTCTCAAGAACAGTGAGTTTGCTTTAAATGGGAGGAGTGTTATGAAGTGGGAATACCCCCTTATAACCTCTGCACAAACAAGACTGCCTAAAAGTTAGTTTGGAGAAAGATCATCATCGCCTTCTAAGAACGGCACATTGAGAAAGTCATTTTGGATGGCCTATGCTTCAAAGTTGCTGCCACTGAATGTAGGCGTCCTTCAATGATCGCTACAAAAATCGGTCTCCTGCCTTCGCCCTTATACAGTGAACACCCGCAACTTTCGTTCATCGGTTCATCGTGTAGGAGGCCTACCGACGCTGCGGCGACCGTCGACGTCTACCTACCTACGTGTCCATTCTAGGACTTTTGGGAACCGACCAGGCATTGTTCGAGCAATGTGTACAGCCCAATGCAACTTAAGGTTGCAATTCTTCGGGTGTTGGTTACCAATGTACCCCGCATCCGCAGTGATGCGATCACGCAGAGAGATTCCGAACATTGCCCTTTGTTTGACCTTGACAAGTCTAATGGTGCTTGTAGTTCTTACAGTACTAAGACGTTGCCCCTCACTGTGAGCACCATGTTTGTCACATGTCAAACATGATGGTTGTAGATCAAATGATGATGATGCTCGCAATAATTCGGACAGGCAGGTTAAATACAATACGTCAAAACAAGAACTGTTCAGAAACTTTCTCTAAGGACCTCGTTCAACTTAACCGGTATTTGAACACTAAATCTTTTTTTTTTGAATTAGGATTCTATTATAGTTTGAATGTTATTAGGGTTCCGTTGAAGAAAATGCTCTTGTGTTATTTTATATATTTAAAATTTCTCAGATTTTAATAAAAACGTTCGCGTAACAAAAATGAATTAACGTTTATTAAGTAACTAGTGATAGCTGTTTCGGAATCTGTAAGAATGTACATACAGACAACGTGTTTTATATACGTAGATATGTACCTGTAAATAGCAAAAAATATATATCCCACGGGAACCGTACATTTTTCCGGGATAAAAAGCAGCCTACTTATTATTCCAGACTATAATCTGAGGGAAGATTTGATTGTTTTGCATTGAATTATCTCTGTAACTACTGGACCGATTTGTAAAATTCTTTCACCATTAGATACCTACATTATCCCTGATGAACATAGGCGATAGAATATTTAAAAAAACAGTTAGGAATCCGTATGAAAACTTCGATAATGTAACTGAAAGTGTGAAAAAAATACAAAAAATACGTTATATCGCGTACGCTGCGGAAATGATTGACAATGGAGCAAAGTGATGTAGTACAATTTTATAGATGACATCAATATATACAAAAAAGTCCGTGATACCATACGTCTGTAACTTAGTTGTGTCACAATAACTACTAATTTTTGATTTTTTTGTTAAATACCCGTGCAACGTCGGGCGAACCGCTAGTATGGTATAATGAGGTTTGTTTGTTTACAAAACTCTTTATGTGGAACAAGGTAAACAAAGACAAAATATAGTAACTCTTAGAATTCCTTTTTATCAAAAACTTTATACCGTACGGAACCCTACACATCTGCTTTGTATTTGACCGACATTTGATACCAGTTCCGATGCCCACGGTTCGCATTAATTTAATATTCAAATCGATTATAAAATCAGACGCCAAAAAAATAAAATACCTTTAGTAAAGAGTGGAGATAGTTATTTCGCTCGACTTCGCAAAGTTGCAGGGAGTAAAAATGTTGAAATATGACATAGGTAATTAAATGTGGAGTATTAACGTACATTTTAACTCAAATAAAGAGCTTACAAAGAAGATTTACCGCCTGTTGAGGGGTATGTAGAAATTAAGGATTTCCATTTGGTACGGTTCTTGCACACCTTACAACGAGTAATTCATACAAACTCTATGGCCTCGAAACATTTTTCCTTACACAGCTTAATAGTTTGTTCCACATCAAGATTGAATTTTTGTAAACAAACAAAAGTTGGTCATCATACCTGGCAGCCATTACACTTTTTATACTTTCATCGGAAATGTTGTAATTTTGTGGAAATCGTGAGATAAAATGAAGTGAAATTGTGTGATGGATAGTTAATACAAAAAAGCTAAGGTGTAACTTTTGTTTACAAAAAATCCATCTTAATGTGGGACAAAGTACAAGTACAAATGTGGAATAAATACTATATAACTGTTATGGAAAGAATAATATGGATATGCAAGAAATATCTTTTGGAAAATACTTTAAACAAAAACTAATTTTAAAGGTGGTACAAGTTCAAGTTTCTGCCACGAATCAATGATAAACCGAATTCTAATATTGTAAAACTTAATTGTCTATTGACAGGGTAAATGGGAACTGATGGCGGATTTTCAAGCTAGCGAATGCCCATTACGAAATATAGACAAGGGTCCGACCTTTGTAGCGAAAACAACGATTAAGGTACAAGGATACCCTACGCTAATTCATACAGGTTATAAAACGGTAATCTTTGTCAGATAATAAACGTTTTTTTTTTTAAAGACACACAAATGTTTTTGCTTCGACTACCGACTGGTACTAAATAACCAACACAACATCGTAAATACATTTTATAGTAATTTTTCTGTTTTCAAAATTATTATATATATACCTTAAGTTTATTTTCCAATCACTGCTTACATTTAATTAAATTAATCATTATTTTGACTACTAAACTTACTTGACAGTTTATAATCCTCACTAAAAAGGTTTAATGTTTTTTTTTTATTACGATCACGTGATATTGTTTTGTAAACACACCACCATTATCCGAACGCGACCTGCGCTTGTCAACTAGGACGCCATCTTTTATTTTATATTTGGCGCCAAAATAACTGTCAAACTTTCGTTTTGTTTTTTTTTAAGAGTGCAGGCAAACGTCCGCGCGTGATTCGACGTCCGAGAGACTGTTGGAGTTTCGGATTACTGAATTGTAAATAGAAAACTTATTTGTGGTGGCCAGCCGTTACGTGGTGAGTTGCGATCGTTTCGAACGGGTGCCGAGTGACTCAGTGGGGCGACTCGGGGCTGAATAATTTTAGTTCCAGTGCTAGATCTTTTTTTAATGTCGCCTGGAAAAACAAATGTTCGTCGACCTCTTGATGTTTTCAAATGCATTTGTTTTTGAAGTTATACTCCTTTGGCGCGTTTGAGAAATATAACGAGAGAGAATTTATACGATGCGCGCGCACATCGACACCTAAAAGCTACATCACTAACTCCTTAGGGAATTTTCCACGCATTTTGTCAAGGGTACAGAAAATATCATGGGTTACCTTAATTTCTCGATAAAAAATCTTTTTTCACGTGACAAGACACACATTACCATGGCAACCAGTAACAACTTTTTGAATTAAACCGTTATTAATTGTATTTAATGTCTTTTTTCCCAAACAAAGAGCACTGGCACACGGGATGAAAAATGTAACTAATTTTATTTTGTTATCCTTTAACTTCTTTTGTGTGTACACACACTTTTTTTAAATAGCAAAATAATATTCTTCCATGAGTAGTAAGACAGGCATATTTTTCATTTTAATCAAAGTAAAAAGCATACATGCTCTTTGGTTCTGAGCAGTTTCAACATTTTACTTCTTCAGTTTGTCAGTAACTGGGTAATAGCATTCGCATAGGGCAAAAACCATTCATTGGTGGTTAATACAATCACTGCTTACATCCAGGATTTCCTTCCTCTGTTTTTCTCATTTATTGCTGAATATTGTTCAAGGTTCTCTCCGACGTCAAATAGCGACTGCCTATAAACGGACAGTACTAATAACCAAAGTTACTACCGAATATCCGAAAACAGCTGTCAAAATTTTATCTGTTCTATAAAGATAACAGTAATTAAATAGGCGGCAAAAATAATACAGATTAAAACACCGGTATCGCACACATTTACCGGTTTTCTCGAACCTGTATCTTCACTTTAATGTCTAAGGGAGCGCGACGCCACTAGTTCGCGATGTTTATTGTTTTTCAAACAGGCTAGGGTAACCATGTGTGAATAATGTTTTTTATTTGTTTATTGTATACTACCTGGCTCGGCATAATTCATTCAGTCTTAGAATTAATGTTGTGTTACCTTATTATTTGTATTAATTTTGTGTTAATTGCTGGATAGGTTATACCCGAGTCTACCTTTATTGAAAGCACATTTAGCACAGTGGGCAATATCGGTGTGAGACCCACGCCTAGTTTTATTTTCGCGCGCATTATTTTTTCATTTTGTGTTAACTCCTAAATTATGTGATGTAAGGGATAACTAACGATTTTACGTTGATAATATAAGTGGCTTTTCAATAACTGCATTGTACGTTTTTTTTTAGAATTTAGATTTTTTTTAGAAGTTAGAATGGGTATAGTCTATCCTTAAGAGTTAGGTATATGCTAGAACATACTTTTTGTAGATATTTTAAAGATATATAATTCTGTACTACATTCTTTCGATGTATATCGTAAGGTTTAGCCAGCGTTTGCAATGTAAGCGCGACAAAAATAAGTTTTTTACGACAAATCCTTGTAATTTTCTTCTTTTCTCTACTCTAATATGCATGTATTGTACATATTAACCTTCCTCTAGAATCACTCTGTCTATTGATGAAAACCGCATTAAAATCCGCTGTGTAATTTGAAAGATCTAAGGGAACTGACGCGATTTTGTTTTATACTAGAAAAAAAAACATAGGACATTAATTATATGACTGACAATATCATAGGCAATGTTTTCGGTGAGCATATACAATGTATGCTTTCAAGCCTAAATGGCTAAACCAATTTTGAAGATGAGTCATTAGATTCGTGTTACGGAGTGTCATAGACAATGTGTATATTTTTACACATATTTTTTTAAATAATTTAAGTTTACATGAAATATTTTTGGCGAGATAAAAATATTCCTGAAACTACAATAAGTGTTTCGAATACTAATAGATGCATTTAAATTAAATATATTGTGTATGTATTTCGAATAATATAAGGGTGGCAGATAATAATAATTTATAATTTAAGCTATACTTCTTTTAATTAAACCTTTTTACAAACACAGAGTACTGGCACGCTAGAAATTTTTGAAGTTATTTTTCTTTTGGTACACCAAATAAGTATAATTTTTCACGTGCATAAATAAGTACACATGGAATTCCCTATTTTTATTTAGAACAAAATGGTCACACTACCTAACATCAGCAAACCGTAAAGCAACTAAATTGAAGCAATAATTAATTATTATTGGTATTGGTGTATTTGTAACGTCATTCTGTCGATACATTTTAATTTCAATTGATTTATGGTTTTCGGCCATTAGTCACAGCAATTGAATCATAGATATATATACCTCCAGATGGCGCGGTCCATACAAATTCAACATTCAAAAGTGAAGCTTGATTTTTGCCGCGAATGTTTACCAGCATATACATTTATAAAGACAATTGTTAATCAAAATGAATTAAATTAAAAAAACATATTTTAACAATACGTTTTTAATCTATCGTCTTCTATATTTCGTTGTATTTTTGGCGGGAAAGAACTGACTGATCTGGTCTTTACAAAGTTGCCAATTGGCGACTTATGGTCGCTTTGCTTTTGGGACCCGGATGCTCCATCTGGAGGTATGGTAACATCTTTGAATTGAGTAATTTGAAGATTTTTTTCTCCAAATGGGTTATGGCTCTTTTCCGTTCTGCCACTTCAAGTACCATTTAATATGTCTATATTCTATAAGGGATGATATTATAAAACATTAAGTAGTAGACATGCCGTCGAAAAGAGAAGATTCGAAAGCGTCCTAATTAGGACGCTTTTCTATAGATTATGACATACATATGTTTACATTGACGCTTAAGTGACAAACACTAGTTGTCCTCTTTTTTTCTTTTTGATATGTGAATTTTGCTGTCACTTTCCATGTAACACTTTTGACCGGTAATTTTGTATGAGTATAACAAATCTATAAGTAAACTATTAAAAATATATCTTCTTTCAATTTTTTTTGATAACAAAATTAAAACCTCGTTAAAAATGTGTTATATTTGTTTCGTTATCTCACTAATCCTTTGCTTGGAATTGATTTATCTGTTTTCAAGTAAATTTGTCGATAAAGTGCAACGACGAGATAAGACGGAAGCTCAGTTAGTGTGACCACGGAGTGTTTGGACTTATCTAGGGACACGGCAGTACTCCAGCCAACCTTTTTTTCGAGGTGTCTCCGAAATCACTGATAGGCAATAAAACTTTTGGGGTACTTCTGAAGTCCTAGACCGAAATTAGGTTAAATTTATATAAGCTAGAAATAAACGAGCTACGGGTCGTCTAGTGTTAAGTGAAATCCGCAACACCAGAGGCACTGCAGACGCGCTGCCGGAAAGAGTACGCTCGTATTAGAATGGAAATCCGCTGGTGACAGATCGTTGCACAAGGCCGTTATACGAGGCGGAAAGTCCCGCGGTAGTGGAATGCCAACCAAGTGGTGTGGAGGGAGCATCGCATGTGCAATGACATGAAATCAAAGTAGCATACCTATTTCAGGAAGTCCAAAGATTTGATAATTTTCATTTGTTTGAACTCAAAAATAAACTAGATTGTTTAAATTTGTTTTCTAATTGACTTGTATTTTAGTAATTTAATTATCAATCGAAAAATGTGCCAGGTTCGTAGTTTATATATTTCTTCCTTTCAAACGCTTATCGACGAGACTGATAAATATTTTTGAAGTGATGTTACGTGGCCGCGGTCAGATAGTGATCAGTGTTTGTTAAACGTCAGAAGGTGTTACAGGATGTCGGAACAGGTGTCTGTGAGCGATGGAGGCAGTGGTGTAAAGGTAGGTTCCACTATTATTTATCTCAATAAACTATACATATAAAAATTGGACGTGTGCGTTGTTTTTTTTTTATAGAAAAAGGTGGCAAACGAACAAGCGGATCACCTGATGTTAAGTTAGCGCTACCCATAGACATGTGCAACAAGCAAATGTGTTGCAGATGCGTTGCCTACCTTTAATGGACAGAGGGGGGCATAGACAGGAATAAGGATATTTCCTTTTCCCCGTTAACACCCTCCCCGTCAAATTTTCTTCCCGTTCCCATCCTGTCCTTATGAAGAAAGGGTGGGAAGGGGAAGAGGACTGAAATTAGGCCTCCCGCTCACTCATCAGACGAAACGCAGAGTACTTCTACTTCACGCCTGTTTTCTGTGAGGTCGTGGTATTTCACCGGTATGTCTAACATTTTAGACAACTACACATCCCAGATCAAATGTAATTTTGGGTGTTTGTTGTAGCATCAACGTGATGTGTCACTATGGTACCTGAATGGTTGTGGGGATGTAAAAGATACGAGGGTTGAAAATGTATTTTTCGATAAAATATCACAGTAATTTAATAATTAGAAGAAAAAAACCCCAGCGGTTGTTTGCAGCCAGTTTGTATATGTACTAGCTGAACCGTCAAACTTCATACCGCCTTGGAATTAATTTTTTTTTAAATTTATTTCTGGCCTGGATTCAAGGTTCTTTGGCCGATTTTCCTTGGAATTAATTTGTGTTAACACAACATGTGTTATCTGTATTAATTGCTTGAAGTTCCTCAAGATATATGACATAAGACATAACGTAGCATTCGAAAAAATGACAAATGCATTTTTCATTTGTCATCTCAATATTTTCAGAGAGAAAGAAAGAGATAACAATATATTTTGTTTGCCGCAGTGCGAACTCACGGCGAAAGGAATGTGAATCGTTTGATCACGTTTTAATGATGTTACCATATTCATAATCTTCACAAAATTGTTACCAATTTTGGGAATTTTTTTACAATACTCATATAATTTTGTTTCAGGTTGACGATGGAAGCCGTGGTGGAATAAACGTAGCCGGTGGGGATGGTGGTGGATATGGTGGAGTATATACCGTTGACAACAGTGGATATGGTGGAGTAAATACCGTTGACAACAGTGGATATGGTGGAGTAAATACCGTTGACAACAGTGGATATGGTGGAGTAAATACCGTTGACAACAGTGGATATGGCGGTGTAAACGTGGTAGACAATAGTGGCTACGGCGGAGTAAATACGGTTGACAACAGTGGGTATGGTGGAGTAAACGTCGTCGATAACAATGGTGACGGTGGTGTACACGTGGTCGACGACAACGGCGGTGGTCATCTCAGGACTTACAGCGCGCAAGTTACTTCGGGCGATGGTGAGGTGGAGCTCAATATCGTCCCTGATTCGGCCTTCTATATGCCCCACGCCATAGATTAAGGATGATAGTATCGGAACAAGGGGTGAGCCAAGTTTTTAATATTTAAAAATAATTAAAAAAATACGCGTGCATCTGATAGGAAATGACCATCGCTAAGCTAAGCTAGGAAACATCAAATTAAAGGCTTACTTTATGTAGGGAAATAGTACAAGTTGGTTGCCGAGCTAAATCTGGGCCAACACCGTTAAATCCTAAAAACCAAATTAGGTTGAACCCTTGCGTAAACTCCCGTTGGCGATTCTACGGGTCAAATGTATGCAAACGTAAAATCGAAGTCGAGTCTAACATTTTTTATGTAACATAATCTATGTCCTGATCAAATAACAGATGAGGGTATAAATTTATTATCCCGGATCTTAGACCATAAGGATAAGAGTATTTCAAAATCAATTTGTGCAATATAAATGTTACTCACTCACATAAGACCTGCGTGGAATTCGACGTCCCCTCTTACGTCTCGCCTGCCGCATACTCCATGTTAATACAGCGAGCGACATAGCTATGCCACTTCGTTGCTCTATACATTAATATATGTGTGTATTAACTTTTTCTACACTGTACAAAAACTATCCTCGACATCTAAGTGCCCAGCTTTGTATATTTTTTTAATCTATTTTGTCTCTTATTTTCAGGAAAGGATGGCGGGAGAATGAATGTCATAACATGCAACACAAAATTGTGTAACATTTAAAAAAATAAAGTTTTTCCAACATTTGTTTACCAGTAATTATTAATTTATACAGATTATATTCTAAATCGATGTGCAGTCGTACATCTACTTACCAATAACTAAAGAAGTCTGATAGCTCCATACAGTCAACCTCCTTTCTCGGCTCGGCTTGCATCTCGTCCGCGATCCCGGAGTCCACGTCCTCTTCAGAACTAGATGAGTCAGTGTCAATGTCCAAACGGACTGCGCTCATCGTATTCTCACAGTTTTTTTTTAACTCACCAAATAAGCCCGGTTGAATAATTAAAGAGTCTTTACCTTTTTACTTAAAAAATATTTAACAGCTAGTGTTGTCACTGTAAAAACAGTACCGATTTTAGTAGATTTTTTTTAGTTTATGGTAATGAATAAATATTTTTGATATTTATATCAAGATAAAACGTAGAAGGAATGAATTTCATGATCTAGATCCGGGTACGTTTTTAATCTGTTCCAAAACAGTGGCAGAGTTCCGCAGAGGGAACAGAGGTCGTAGTATGCCTGCTCGAGCAGGAAAGGATTACGACCTCACACAAGATAATATGAACTACATTTTTTTATATAGAATAAGGGCCAAACGAGCAGTGAGTTGCGTAATATATGTTTTTGGAGGCCAACTTGGCCTTGTCTTCCAAGTGGCCCCAAACTAAATGTCAATCG
This sequence comes from Papilio glaucus, assembly GCA_000931545.1. Lineage (NCBI taxonomy): Eukaryota > Metazoa > Arthropoda > Insecta > Lepidoptera > Papilionidae > Papilio > Papilio glaucus. The sequence continues at coordinate 62,982 of JWHW01055116.1, forward strand.
TTATATTAACGCTGAGAATAACGATACTGGCTGAGGCTGATACGACGAAGGGTTATTTTTTAGCGGTAAATGCGCAAACTTGTTTCTTATAGTTAAGACCCTGAGAAAGGACATAGGTTACTTTTTAATTCGAAAAAAGGGTTGGCCTAAAAATTATAAATACTGCCCAATGTCACTATTCGACGCGGACGGAGTCGCGGGCACCGCTAGTCACAATAATCTGATGTATGAACTGTGCTAAGTTTTTGGCGGTGCGGTCGCGAGCTGACATTTAGCGCGGTGTTGCCAGCCAAAGCATTTGCCCGAGGATCGGGAGCGCGTATTTATAATGTGCCAGTTATTTATGGGTCGATCAAATCGATTAATCACTTCCTGGTTGTGAAAGGAGGCGATAATACAAAATCTTATGTAAAGAATTGGACTCTTAAGGATAGTTCTCACATTAAACTAATTATACAAATAATTATTTAAATGTGAGAACCATCCAATCTTTGTTGATTGACTAATCTATCTATATATATAAGGCGATGTGTGTATGTAGACTATTGACTCCGAAATGGAGGCCTAATTTCAGTCCTCTTCCCCTTCCCACCCTTTCCTCATCAGGATAGGATGGGAACGGAAAGAGGATTGGACGAGGAGGGGTTAACGGGGAAAAGGAAATATCCTTATTCATGTCTATGCCCTCCTCTGTCCATTAAAGGTAGGCAACGCATGTGCAACACATTTGCTTGTTGCGGATGTCCATGGGTAGCGTTCACTAAACATCTGGTGATCCGCTTCCTCATTTGCCACCTACTACGATAAAAAAAAATAAAAAAAAATGGCTCGACCGATTTCGAAGGGCGTCGGTACAGTGTTTATTTACGATTATTGTTACTTCCACTTGTTGAAATCTTCAGATTATCTTATAACGATATCCTTTAAAATAAAATTAAAGATTTTACCGTGCTCGAGGATCCAGGTGATCCCCACACTCCTGTGCATCGCGCTTAAATCCGCTCGATCTTGTTGAACGCGCTCGAGTATTTCCGATGATCGACGTTTTTTTCAGATTTAATGGGCTTACTAAGCGCGCGGCACTACATAGTTTATTGATTTGTGGTACTCAACAGGGTCCAAGATAACGCCGATATGTAAATCAGACGCGCTCGAGTTAGACCAGGAAATCTCGGATTCGGCTCCCGTACTATGCTATGTTTGCACTAGCAGCAATCGTTTATTTCGACTGCTCTTTTAAAAAAGATAACGATAAGTGCACTAAAGATAAATAATTAACATAATCGACGTCATTACTGTGACAATAAACGCCTAGAAAATGTTACAAATTTGCTGTTCTGTACTGCAATGATGCGGGCCGGGCTGCTAGTAAATTTATACCTATTATATTCGGCTAAGGTTAGCTCTGTTGGCTTGTGTATCCACAGACCTTTGTTTGAGCCTGTTAATCCTAATTGAAGGCTTGCCAACATTAAAGCTGTTTCAATCAATATCATCATTGTCAACCTAACTAATATAAATACGCATGTCAGTTTGTTTGTTACGTTTTAATTCCTCAAAGAGTCAACCGATCTTGAAATAATGCACACACTTTGTCACGTTTATAGAAAATGACAAAGGCTGTTACCATTTATACCTAAAATAAAAGTATATACGGAATAGTTTTCGTTAGCAACACCGGTTGCCATGGTAATGGCTCACCTTTTGACAATAACAACTTTTTGACACATTCTAACCTATAATTCGAAGTTATTATACGCGGAATTATCTTAAAAATATATCGAGCGTGCAAAATGAGGAACGAATGCGTGCCAAGTCGCAGGCAAGAGCGAGATGGCAATAAAATAAAGCGTAACACGTTTTTAATTTCAATTAGAATTTTCTAGAACTGACGCCTTGACGTTTACGGAGTGTGCGGGGTGTGCGGGGCGCACGGGCGCGGGGAACAAAGACAATCGAAACATAACACAAGCAACAACGTGACACGTCATTTAGTAAATCAATTGTTAATAAATAATACTGTTAATATAACATATCTTAAATTCCTTAGAAGGAAAATATTTTTCCAATGCCCTCAGTGTTTTACTTTACACGGGAGCCGACGATGCTAAACTTACATACGTACATCCTTGAGCCACATGCGGACCTATAGGATTTTGAAGATTAGATGGTAAAAAGAAAAAAGGTTATATGCAATTATTACCTTTAG
>JWHW01055116.1:82805-95586 GCA_000931545.1 Papilio glaucus
TCCTGCCCCAGAATTGGGACCGGGATTCGTTTGCCTCTCCTCTACCATAAGACTTACAATCCAACTCTTCGTCTTTCAGGTGGAATGGTTATCCACGGTGCTGAAGTCGGAGACGCCACTGGCAGAGCTAGTAAGACTGTACACAGACTTATTGCTTTCGTTGGATCCACCTCCGACTAAGGTAATTTTGTAATGCTTTTTTCCACAGAATTTTTTTTTAATCTTGTTTCATAGCAAGATATAATTTTTGTAAACAAAACGTCATTTACATGGCGGCCATTACACTTTTTATACTTTCATCGGAAATGTTGTGATTTTGTGTAAATCGTGAGATAAAGTGAAGTGAAATTGTATAATATGGATAGCTAATGTTATAAGGTAATGTGAGAAAAAGTTGTTTTTCGAATATATTTTGGATGAATTTTAACGTAAAAACCTTTGTTTACAAAAATTCCATCTTGATGTGAAACAACGTATATCTTAGAAACGGGAATAATAAAATGGTAGAGGAAGAGAGGAAGCCAAGACATACAACGATTGAGGTAGAAAATAAACAACGTATCGTGTTTGGAAGTCAAGACGAAGTCAATGCTGGTAGGACTGGAGATTGCTTCACCGACAAGTACTAAACTTGGTGATGATGGTGACGAACCTTGTCATCTCAACAGCTGATGATAAGGGACAATGTAACCGAAAGAACGCACTAGTTATTTATTCGCATCAACCTATTCACTCTTCTCTTGAAGGTACCCACGTTGTAGGACGGAAACACTGCCGCTGACAACATGGTCTAATCATTTGCTGTATGCACAATGGATTTATAACTAAACAAAAATTTCAAACATTGCCTTAATATCCCGATCAAGAACATTAAGTTCTTGGGATTAAAAAAAATATTTTAAAATTGAGAACAACGCCATCTAGTGAAAATTTTAAAACCACGGTTTTTTAGTAATGCAAAAAGATTTTTTTTTATTTTTCTTATCCAGGTGGTATCAGCAAACTTCAAGTTGGTACAAAACCCTGAAGAAGGTATGGCTCTCCTTGAAAACCTGAAGACAGACATCGAGGAGTTTGTTGCCTGCATACGAGCCATCATAGACACTCCAAGACCTAACAAAGGTAAGGATATTTACAACTAGCTTTCAGCCCTGACTTTGTTCGTGTATAGTAATAACTTTGGACCATTTCTTATGTGACAGATCTCATGGATCACATATGGATCTAATTGTTGGGCTGTTAAGAAACGGATGAAAAGAGAGTGCATGCTCCAGAAATACGAATGTTGAGATGTATATGTAGAGTAACACGAATGGATAAGGTACGAAACGTGTATCAGAGGAAGCCTGGAACTAGCACTGATAGTGGAAAAGTTAAGGAGCAAAAGGTTAGCATGGTATATGCATTAAAGAAGGAAGAATGGCATTTGACTAGATTTTTAGATATGACAAATTTTAACAGTGGTAGAGCCAGCAACATCTGATACACGAATGTGCCGGCTCGACCGGTGTCGCCACGCGTGAAGTTGAAGAGTTCTTGTTAGAAAATATTTGAAAAATGGTCGTAAATTTGTATTGACATTTTTGTTTAAGTTGTCATTGACATACGACAGTATATCTTTTGGGTGACATCAACATGGTCGATTATTTTTAATTTCATTACAACCGATTACTTCGACATTCGTTTCCTGTACCTACCTTTACTAAACTTCGTACTGAACGCGGTGTGTGAACGCAACCAACGCTCGACAAACGTAACGCCGAGCGTCCAGTATAGTAAGCGACAAAGTTCTTGAACACATGACCTTGACTGCCTTATAAAGAATTATAGGACTTGTTGGTGGTAGGGTGCTGGTGGGAAGGGCGGGGAGTGATTGGTTTGTTGTTTCTTTTCCCCACTACGTCGCCCAATGTTCAAGAAGTTTGTCAATCTCTAAACAAGCTCTTAGACGAATTGCAAAATTATAGTGAAGTCGTGATACATTAATTCGTTCAACAGCTGACGCTACGTTCGTTTCTTCATAACTTCCTCTCTTACAGAGACTCTTCCACCAAACATCCTGAAGGAGCTAGGTCGCGCGGTGTACCTGCCCCTCAGGGAGCTGATGCCGAGGTACACGGAGCTCCAGACGCAGCTCTTCCAAGCCAACCTCAGTGATCATCAACTTAAGCAGGTATATCCAATTCTAGAGTCACTTCTTGCCTTAACCAATCCATTATCTATTTTTGGGAAGAGAAGAATGATCTTCTCAACTTCACATCAGGTGGGATTTTGAATACCACCAACTTGAACTATATAATCTAAGTGTTCTTTTAAAATCAGCTTTAAAAGCTAAGGACAAGAGTACGTACATAGTCAACGGGATGAGGACGAGTAGCAATAGGTTTGTTGGCTGACGATGATGACAGTTCTTCTTCTAGGAGGAACTTCTAGAATATTCTAGAGCTCTCCTCGGCGTGGCGGAGCGCTGTGAAGGATGGTTGAACGCTGCTTACGCTAGAGGCAGGAAGATAGCGGGTAACGCTTTGATGCCGTACTACGTACCTGCTGTTGAGGTAAATCTATTTGTAAATTGTAAAGTTTGTTTGTTTAAACGCACTAACCTTAGGAACTAACTATCGGATTTTAAAAATTATTCCTGCATTTGATAGACTAATTATTACGGAGGGTTATAGGCTATTTCGCAGCTCGTTACCTCCCTTAGAAGTCGAGCAAAAAAGAAAAGAAACTGACATATTGTCGACGAAAATCAGTATTTACTTATATTAATGGAAAATGTGCCTAAAAATATTTTCTACTCCGAAATACTCAAATTTTTCAGAAATAGGTAATTTGATTTGTTGAAATTTAATGGCGCCGTAGGCGTAACCGCGGGGCACGGCTAGTATATTGTCTGGATTCTAATCCGCCGTTCGATCGTTGTGAACGATAACCCAGCACAAGCATTTAAGGTTAAGTTAGAATGGTTCAAAGAAATATTAGTAAATTATTTCAATAATCTAAATATTTTTAGTAAAAAAAAAACTCCCCTTCACCAGGCTTTAGCATCTTCCATCCTGTCCCTCATATCATCGCACAGCCGACGCATAGAGTCGCAGTTCCTGGCGGCGGTGAGCGCGGGCGAGGGCACCGGCGTGCTCAGCGAGACCTTCCCCGCGGCGCTCGCTCTAGAAGCTGCCTCTGCTGAACTCCTAAGGGTGCTGGCGCAGCGCCAGGACGTGGAGAAAGAAGGTCAGAGCGGGAGCAGATTTCATAGTAGTCACTTGGTGTCAATCAGAAGAATTGCAGTCGCATTGTCACTCTTAGCAGAGGATTTAAAAAAATATTATAAATTTTAAGAATAGCGCCATCTAGTTATAAATCTAACAACTTTATTACAATCGACTACTGAAGGATATATACAACTGCCTCACTATTTAGGTGAAGACCCAGAGCATCCACTCCTGGATCTCCGCACCCTACTCCTGGATTTAGAAGCTTCGAAGTGGGAGCAGCAGCAGCTAACATCTGTGGCGGGCCTGCAGCGAGCAAGAGAACAGTTGAGATCACTTGCAAGGGCCGTATTAAGGAATCCAGTGGACGTTCAACTCGGTATGTACGATCAGTGTTTGTTAAAGTTGGACTCGTCTTAGAAAAAAATCCGATCATGGGACCCACCTTTCTTAGGAAAATGGATAGTTGTAGCCACAAACTAGAATGTAACATAACGGAAACAATCCCGTCATCCCTTCAGTCTGTGATCGTCCATCCGGACGTTGGCTCGGTCGGTACATGTTAGGGACTTCTCAATATTCGCTCACGACCCTCATTTTAAGAACTTGTCTTAAATTGTTTCTAATTCTGCTAATTTAGTATTTTACTTATGGAAATATCATTGCCAATATAGTATGCCCTAAAAAAACCTTTAAAAATTAAATATATGACCGTATTGATTATGCGCCATCTTTTGTTGAGTAAATGAAACTTATCTTCATAAGTTTCCCTTATTAAACAAAAGGTGACTTATTTTAAGAGTTCAAAACAGGATTGTAACCAATAATAGTACCATATCGACGGTAAAACCTAGGTACGATTTAACGTTTAATTGATTTTTAGTCGATTTTTTGCCAGTATGTATATATGCCTTTCGTACGTAACGCTACGCAAGTCTCGGATACTACTGCCGGATCCTTACGTCGCTAATTCTGGTCTATCAGATGCTAAATTCTTATCAAATTATTTCCTTTCTTCAGCGGAAATATTTGAAAATTAGCATAAACACTTCTCCAATACCATTAAATACATATTTCGGGGATTTCCAAAATTCGTCCTCCAAAAGTCTAAAGCAGGGGTATGAAAGTTTGTATTGACATTACGACCATTTTTACCAATAAATAAAAATCGAAAGTTTTTATTAACGAAATGCAAACAATTGTTTATTAAATTCCAATCGGACGAAGTTGGTGTTTTACAATTGATCCGCCATCTTGACAGTCGCCACGACTTTATTGGAGCTCCCGGGCGCGGTAGCGCACGACTTGCGTCTTTGACGCATATGTACGAAGCTCTATGGACTTGTATTGCGATAGTCGCTTGGAGACTAAAGTCGTCGGGTATCGGAGATTTGCGTTGTGTACAAAGGGCTTAAAACTCAGGAGTGCTTTTGAAGCATGAAGTATCATTTAAATTGTATTGTCCCGATTGTTATAGTCAGTCAAGATTATTGGCTTTTTAAATTAACAATTGTTCGATATTTCTTTTAGCGTGAATTTTAAAATATTTGTGTTTTACATTTACCATGTTTTTTGTTAAACGACATATTATGTTGTCAGATAAAATACCTCAGTTGTCAGTATGGCATAACAATGACGCGCTCTCTACGGACCTGCCAGACTTCGCTCTATCTCCTCAAGAGTATATTACAGAGGTAAGACAACTTGACATACGAACTTATATTATTATTACTTATTAGAAAGTCGTCTGTATATAGGTAATTACAGTCGATTTTCCCTTCTCATCTTTTTCTAATATGGAAAGGATGAGAAGGGGAAGAGGATTTGACGGGTGCGGGTATGGATAGGAAAAATCTTTCTTCAACGCATTAGTTTGTCTATGGTTAGCGGTCACTTGATATAGGGTGACCTAGTTTGTTGCAAATGTCTATGGGTAACGGTCACTTGATATCGGGGAAAAATACCTGCACTCCACATGCGTTCCAATGCCACGTAAAGAAAAAAAGTTGTTGGTTGTATATTTATTTTTTGTTATTGAAGTAATTTCAAAATAATATCAAATCATTGTGGAATAGTCCCTTCAAATGTCTACTGCTTTCGTATGCGCTAGAAGGTCCTCCAAAGTCTTCCGAACGCACTTTTAACCTCGACTCAGATAAATGACTTTCACTAGTGTGATGGGTGTTTTCGGGGCGTAGCGTGTGAAGTGAGACAAAGATTTAGATAACGTCAAATATAAATTTCGTACACAGAAAGAGTTCAAGTTAGCAAATAATAAGACTAATAACTAACAAGAAACGTACAACCCGTCCAAATTATGAGTATTTTCTTGATATCGAGGATCAGTCCGACAAAGGTGGAAGCAGTACCTGAACAGCTCAAAAAGCTCCTATAGGACAGTGCGAGAATGACAGTTCGGACAAAACTTATGTGAGAATTTCACATAAAACTTTTAAAGCGTGTTCTAAAACACTAGTGGCGCCATCTAGTCCACTTATTATACGTTTCCGGCGTTACGCTAGTTATTTATTCCAGATCGGTCAGTACCTGATGACGTTGCCGCAACATTTAGAGATGCATCTGCCCGAGAAGCAAGCGCCCTGGCAGTTTTTGTCGGAGGTAATTTTTTGTTACACTTCAAAATCATTCGTTATTTATGTTCTTTTTTAATTTTGGAAGAAAAACGTACTACATGGAGTAATTCAGTTAGCCGTTTGGGTTGTCTACCTCTTGACTCGTTTGTCCATACATTATGGGACACCTGTATAGCTCAAAGTTACAGCACTTTTACGAAATAATTATGATTTTGACAGTGGTAGAGCCCGCAACAATAACATCTGTTGAACAAATGTGCCGGCTCGACCGGTGAAATACCACGACCTCACAGAATACAGGCGTAAAGTAGAAGTATTCCGCGTTTCGTCTGATGAGTGAGGTGCTGGAAGCCTATTTCTACTCCTCGTCTCCTTCCCATCCTTATTAGAAATGGAAATATCCCCTCCTCAGTCTACTAAACGTAAATAATAAAGTATATAAAAGTCAACCGGTGACTCGTTTGCCACCTTTTATAAAAAAATCTAAATCAATAATAATACGTACTACCAAATATAAGCTTATACCTTGTTTCATAGCAAGATATGATTGTTGTAAACAAACGTCATTTACCATACATGGCGACCACACTTTTTATACTTTCATCGGAAATGTAATTTTGTGGAAATCGTGAGATAAAGTGAAGTGAAATTGTGTAATATGGATAGCTGATGTTATAAGGTAGTATCACAAAAAGTTGTTTTTCCGAAAATATTTTGGAATTTACGAAATTTAACGTAAAAACTTTTTGTTTACAAAAATGACATCTCGCTGTGAAACAAGGATGTTGTCGTCGCGTTTGTTTGGTGTTACCACATTTGTACTGCAGGTCTGTGCGCACACGTGCGAAGTGTACGCGGAGAAGATACTCAATGTACGCAACATGGACGCTTTGGGCACCAAGCGATGTCTGACAGATATTGGTGAGTACTAGATATCGCTAAATTCCTGTTAAAAAAACATAAGGTGCTTTCAAATGTATGAAAAGAGGAATAGTTAAAAATATTACTGAAATTATTACGTAGGTAGGTAATATTTGGGGGTAATAGGACGACCTTAGGTACAAAAGCTTCAGAACTTATTTACATAAATCAATACCAATTAACATTTTCTTGCAGTATACCTGTCGAGCGTGGTGGAAGATCTTGGCACCAGCATCACACCAGCGCTGAAGAACTTGGAAAGGTCACTCCGCGCCGCCGCCCCCGGCCAAAGCGAATGATGCCAGAGCTATCCATAAGAGTAATTTGGCACGTATCTATGGCCTCAAGGATACAAAGGTGCGTGCGCGCAGAATTTTTAAACATGAAATAAATATCTTCTACCATATGTAACGCCGATTAGGTATAGCCAATACTACAAATACTAGTTTCTGTTTGTTTGAACGCACTAATCTCAAGAACTACAAATCGATTTTGAAAAATATTTTTTTCATTTGACAGCTTAATTATTTAGAAAGGTTTTAGGCTAGTTAACATCACGCTACCACCCTTAGGAGCTGGGCAGGAAACAAAATAACGCTAAGCGATGTACCCAATATCATTTTATTTATATACAAGTGAATGCTACCCATAGGCATCTGTAACAAGCTAATGAGTTTCAGATGCATTGCCAACCTTTAATGAACAGAGAAGGGAATAAACAGAAAAAAGGCTATTTCTTTTCTCTATTTATTACCTACCCCATCAAATCTTTGGGATGGGTCACCACTTGTCTGGCAATATTTGTGCAACAGATGTTGTTGTTCTACCACTATTAAATAAAATGTGTTAGAGATGTGGTATGTCATTAAAAGAAATGTTTAATTTATTTAAAAATTGTTTGATTTCTTATTGTATTAACCATTTGTGAGAGAGACGAAAGTATCTTTATTTGCTCCTATATTTTGTGAAGTCATTCAACTTCCTTGCTTAAGCCAGCATAGATGTATGGGGATAGATAGATAGATAGATATATGTAGATCTATGCTGGCTTAAGCAAGGAAGTTGAATGACTTCACAAAATATAGGAGCAAATAAAGATACTTTTGGCTACCAAGTGACATGACAACGTTCAATCTCTTTTCTCTTTCCCTTGTCCTTCCATCATTCTTCTCTCCGTCTCTTGGGAACATGCAGCATTATACAAACTTCAAATGTTAACATCAAAGAAAAAGTGAGAGGTGTCTTATGGATTGCCTGGAATGCAATCTTTCAATATCTTTTTTTGTGTTATGGATATATTTCAATATCTTTTTTTGTGTTATGGATATCTTTTAATATCTTTTTTTGTGTTATGGAGTAGTCATTCTGTGCCACCCCAGCATAAAAATAGGAAAAAGGGCCAGGAGATAAACATCATTGTATCTGGAGTCACATACCACAGACTAACTTAGTTTGTGCAATACACCAGTGTTGGATAATTGAATCAGATAAGATTATTTTGTATAATTTGTCCATATGTGGATGAGTAAATATAATAATAATAATAAATAATAAAGATAATAATAATAATAAATAATTTTGTTATAATTATTATCTTTGAGTAAAAATTCAAGTGTGGCTAGACTGTCAGACATTTAAACTGAATATTGTTAATAACAATATTTCCAAATGGATGGGCCTTGAATTTGATAGACAAATATATTTTTTTTTATTCTGGTGATGATGTTTCAGTGTGTCTCTTCTCCCGATCTCTTATCATATCTTTAAAATGATGATTGAAAGTTTATATAAAGTTCAAAAGAGGACAGTTTCGGAGATTTTGTAAGCATCAGCTAGACACACTGTGCATTGAGATATTCATAGCACCCGCACGTATTTCGGAGACGCACGACGCTCCCTGGTAATGGTAACAGCTATATTTGGTAACAGTATTTACACGTATATAAACGATTTAATAAACTATGTATTTATTCTTATGTAATATGTTTTGTTAAGTCAGGTTAGTAGGTTATTATTCCCGAGGAGGGCCTTAGGCAGACGGTCGGCCGTAAAATCTGTAACCAGAATCTAAACAGTATGGACTACGGTCATGGTTTAAAAAAATCATATGTGATTGTTAAACTGTGCTACGGTCATACTGTGTCGACCCCACATACTCGGGAAATGGGCAGGGAGATAATGATGAGGTTCATTAGTATTAAGTAGATAATATCATTTCATTTAAGTAAAATTGCAGGGCGGGTGAAACCGTGGGGCATAGCTAGTTATTTAAATAATTATTTTAACCAAGCTAAACTTGATTGGAAATGGTTCATGACAGTAGTTGAAGGGCAGATTTGAACCCACATCCATGTTGTGCATGTTCACAGCCTTTACCCTTACTCTGTACCTAACATTATGGTTTACCATAAGGCTATTGGATAATGTTAATAAAGTAAAGTATAGCGGGTAGCTGCGAGCAACAACATTATGGTCTGATTAACTTGCTTAGCTATAAAATTTGTTTAACATCAATGTTACAGAAATTGGTGACAGTAGTCCAAATATGATCATGATGCTAAGAAATTTAACTCTGGTTTTAAAATAGTTTAACAGTGGTCAGCCCGCAACATGTTGCATGAATGGGCCAGTTTGACCGGTGAAATATGACTACCTTGCAGAAGACAGGCATGAAATAGAAGTATTCTGTGTTTCATCTCATGAGTAGGAAGCAGGAGGCTCAAATCCAATCTTATTCTTCTGAAGAGTAAGAGGATTTGATGGGCAAGTGTATGGATAGGGCTAGAAAATATCCTTTCTTTTTCATTCCCTCCTCTGTCTATCAAAGGTAAGACACACATCTGCAACTCATTACCTTGTTGCAAATGCTTATGGCTAGCGGTTATTTAATATCAGGTGATGGTTCACCACATTTTTCCATTAACACACTTGCTCATTTGCCACCTTATACAACTATTTGCATTATAATGTTTTTAAAAGTAACAATTTATTTATATCTATTACTCAAGTATAACATAGAGGACTTAACTTAATCATAAACTCTTATCATACCCCTTTATACCTTACATTTAAATAATTAATTGTCCCATATTTCATGGTTAGGATCAGTCTCTGGCAAGTAATCCTTTTGTACAATAGGCTTAGGAGTATGCAATTGAGCTGTAATCTTTGGTGGTACGTCTTCGGGGAATATGGCGCCTTTAGATGGACAGTTCATAACATGAAGTTTCATTTCGGGCTCTGGCAATCTATGGGTAGCATTGTAAGGGCATATTTTGAGTTTTTTATTCTTCTCACATTTCACTATGTGCGCTTGGATACGCGATCTTGGAACACGATGGGAAATGTTATAAGGACACGAGATGAAAGGGTCGTTCATTGTAAAATATCTGTAAATAAATATATTTTACTTGTGTTATTGTAGTACACTTTTAAGGAATATGTGGTAGATAGAAATTAGTTTGACAACTTACCAGTTCAGTTTACAATAAAAACGGCTAAAATATCTAACTTGAAGGTAAGTTATTGATATAATTCGAAAATTTCTAAATAATTTTGCCAAATTGTAAACAGCAACAGAACACAGAATACAAATTACTCACGAGAGATTGGCACAGAGTAAGCACTAATCATTCAATCAAAGCTTAATGTCAAAATTTGACAAAAACAAAATAAATTGCAATAAAAGAACGAAAAGCCGACTTACTAATAAATGAAGTAATAATAAATTATGCCGTAGGCCGTAGTAAATGTGGTATATGTAGACCATTTAGTACTTTTGTAACACCATAAAAATATTTTATGACAGTAAAAATTTTAGCGGTAAATTTTAATTTTTCACATGGTAGTTTTAATATTTTATGGTTCTCAGTTGGTTACCTATAAGCTAAAAAGGGCAAGAACCCAGAAGCTTTAAAATTAATTATAAAGAAAAATGGTTATCAATTGTAATTTTTACTGTTACTGCAGGCTATATGGCTCAGTTCCCTTGCCTGCTCTCTCGAGCGAATAAAAACAACAACAATTTACTGTCACTGTCATTTTTATTTTATAAATATTGATAACGATTTGTTTTTTTATTTAAATTCGTATTAAACTCAATTCTTTCTTTCTTTGCCCTCGCTTACAATACCTACGTCATAGACATATCGATCAACATTATATTAAAGGGTAATTTATAAGACTTGATTTAATATACCTAAAAGTAATGAATAGTTCAAATAAACGAAATGAGAAAATGGAAAGTACGTAAACAATATATTACTTGTTTTTTTTTCTGCTCAGGTGTAATTTTTTTTTAAAGTCTTAATTTCTGGTTGTCTTTTTCATCATATGTATTTTCACAAGTTCACTGATTTTATTTAAAATGTTTCAAAATACGATACCTCAAACTAGAATTAAATTTAAAAAATAATAGGTTAAAAAAATATTAACTTTCCAATAGGTTGTTTATTATTTCAAATTCAAATTAAAACAAATTTTAATTTTATGAAAATCGAAAACTAATAAAATATAAAAAAATACGATAAAGATAAAATTTCATCAACAAAGTCATTACATATTTAAATTAATCCATTTAAAATTATTATTTGGCATATAAAAACTCACTTTGTACATTATGTTATTATTAAATTTTAATTTTATTTATTAATTCATATTTTACAAGGAAAGTTACTTTCTTAGCTAGTAAATAACTATAAAAAAAGTTGTAAAGCGACCATAACTGTTTTAACTATCAAACCACTAAAATAATGACTATTTAAATGAAATTAAGTTAACTAAAACTACTTCAAATAAACTTTTGTTTCCAGGCAATGTTGCATCCAAACGAGTGAAAACAGAATGTTCTTATGGAGAGAGGTGCTACAGATTGAACCCTGCACACTTTAGAGAATTCAGCCATCCACACTGTTAGCAGCATTATATTTAATTAGCAATTAATCCTGGGTTTATTTGGGTAGATAGACAAATAAAAAAATATAGACTAGCTTACTGACTCATAGAAGAGCTTTCTGCTAGTGAATTTTTTTTTTAAATTTGTTTCATTAGTGTTTGAGTTAATCTCAAATGAATAAATAATTTTTTTCACTTTATAACATAAACGCTTGTAATATACTAGTGGTACATACATCTATATATGTACATTTATCTATATATTTGAGAACATCTTTACAAGAAAACTTTGAAAACATCTTTAAGAATTTTGGTCGGAATGTGTGCTGGATTTGGCATAATTATAGTTTTACTACCGTTGCAACTACCCAAAAGAAATTCTTAATTTTAATCCTTAAAATTAATGATGTTTTGAGTTAAAAAGATTTTGTTGTCATTTGTTTTTTAGTGGAGTCAATACTTGACAACTATAATGGTGAAGGGGATTACCCGATACCACCGGCGATGCAAGCTCAACGCATGTTGATAGCGGATCAACTTAAAATAATCATGGAAAAGCAACTTTATACACCAGTTAATAATTCTAAACAAGATACTATGTAAGTTTTAGTTTAATATATATATTAATGTAAAAAAATTGTTCTATTTACTTTTTATTGATTTTAAGATATCCGGTTGATTTGAGAACTTACATACTTGTTAAAGACTAAACCTTTATAATAATTACATTGTAGTCCTTGTCTCAGACAATAATAGTCTACTGCTGAACATAACCCTACCCCATTGATTGCCACAAAGATCAGTCTCCTGCCACCCATAATTCACTGAGTGCCTGCAACTGTCATCAGATCATCTATCCATCATGTGGGAGGCCTAGCTACACCGCGTCAACCTGTACTTGGCCGCCAAACTTTCGGCTCCATTGGCCATCCGATCTGGCAGCAATGTGTCCAGCCCATTGCCACTTAGGTTTGCAACTCATTGGGAAATGTCGGCTACTTTTGTTTTGCTGCGGATCACATAATTTCTGATGCGATCACACAGTGAGACTTCGAACATTGCCTTGCTGTTAAATAACATTGAAATAATTACATAATTTTGTCTCAATATATTCATCAGAATCATTAGGATAACAAATAAATAAAAAATAGATACTTAAGA
>JWHW01055116.1:106246-138211 GCA_000931545.1 Papilio glaucus
CTCTAGTTTTTACGTAGTAATTATAATAGAAAGTTTTAAAAAAGTAATTTGGCTCATATTTGACTCATATTTTAATCAATATGGTGCAAGTTTAAAAAGCACTAAAATCTGCGCGCCATATATTTGAATATACTCGTGGCTCAAAAAAGCGCGAGATTTCCCTAGAGACGAAACTGCACGGCGAAAACAAGCCTTCCCCCTCCCACTTAAACCAAGCGTGATATTTTGAAGACTCTTCCCGCCCTGAACGGGTCACGTATATGGGTACAGTTAACAATAGTTTTCTGTCGGATTCGACTTCATATTTCGACTCCGACAGAAAACTAGACTACTATTAGGCTATTGGCCCTTGCCACTTGTGCTTTTTTAAATACATCTAAGTAAGAAAATAATGGAATTATTCCAAATACGATACATTTTCAGCTTTCTATGAAAGAGTGACGGTCGAAAAAGGGGTGAAAGAAGGAAACGTATTGCGCCGACCCCATTTTACGGTGGTAGTGCCCGCAACATCTGTTGCACGAATGTGCCAACACGACCGGTGAAATGCCACGACCTCACAGAAGACACGCATCAAGTAGAAATACTGAGTTTCGTCTGATGAGTGAGATGCCGGAGGCCAAATTATATAAAGCGCTTTCCCATCCCATCCTTTTTAATAAGGGAAAAGAAATTGACAAGGGAGAGTATTGATAGGAAAAGGAATTATCCTTTTTACTGTTTATCCCTCCATACATAAAAGGTCAGGTAAGGCCATATGGATATTTGTCACTTGATATCATGGGTAGGATTATTCTTGATATGACGGCCCTAAACCATTAAGTTATAAGGGCACTTGTGTTTTCGACTATATTAGTATAAAAACGAATGGAATAATTTCGAATGACGACAATCCTTTTTCTGTTGTAACTGATGTGTTTGATATGACGGGGCGAAGGCCCCGTAATGTTCCAACCAGTTCGTATACGGTCTATTGGACAGTTGCGAAAAGTATTATATAGGCCCCACTTTCGTACACCGGCCACATTGTTAGTGTAAACTGCAACGCGAGAAGACATTGTGATACTAAACATGTGGGTGAGTTGAACACGATTGTGAAATGAAGAACACAAACTGAGGGTTGATTTTGGAAAAATAACGCTCGGCCATTTTACTCAAAGACTATTTTATACTTTTTATAAAACTAGCATGAAAGCCTTTTTTAAGATCTAGCGGTAAAAAATAAAAAAAAAAATACAAAAATGTAGCAGATATGTCATTAGCGGTCGAAAAGTGAAGAAGCGTCACGTCATGTGTTTACATTTGCAAGTGACAAACACTAGCTGTCCTCTTTTTTCTTATTGTTTTAATTACGCTATCCTTTTTACACCATTTGACATGTGTTAATGTTGCTGTCACTGGTTTGTTAACACTTTTGACAGGTGATTTTGTATTAGTATTACTTATCTATAGTATAAAATATCATTGAACGTAACCAACCGCATTCAATTCTACTTTACAAAATATGATCCTAAATTATGTTGTGAGTTCTGTCAAATGAAAATTAGTCTCATTTCACCGTTAATGTGCTCTTACAGCAATCGTTTGAAATCGCTATTTCTTCTCTAAGACTACTTGTTTCTGATTTCGCCTGGTCCTTTTCAAAAATCGACTTTCCGGGCGCACGATTACACACAAATGATTGAAATTAAATCAACATGAAACTACTAAAAAATCATTGTGATACAATAATGTAAGAAATATTGGGAGCAACATAAATAAACCAGCAATGTCACAGATTGGTACTAAAGCGTGTCATGTGATGTTTGAGATGCCAGAGGCCATTTCCTTTCCGTCATCTACAGTCCATCTCCGTCCTACGTTAGCGGTTGCAACGCACATTCAATATCAACTTGCCCTGTTCACTAACCGTGGGTTTCTACTGCCGAAAACATTCAAACATATTGTCATCTCAGTTTTTTCAGGGAGAAAACTTGTACTGTGACATGATTGCGTCAGTGGAAACCCACGGTAATGGTCGGCACAACACGTTTTCTTCTTCCACGCTCTTCAGCATTCTGACGTGAAATAAACTGTACTTCTAGTGTCTCCTAGTTTCATAAAAATAACTTATTATATGGCATTAGTATTCTGCTTGTTTTTTTGTTCCGAAAAAACTCAAAAACTACTGAACCTTGGACTGAATACTGGGTTCAGTAGTTTTAAAGCGCAAGCCGTAAAAATAAATTTATCCATGTATGCCTAAGCTTGTCATCCTCTCAGCAATAGATTAAAGTGAAATTTACTTAACCGCTAAATTAAAAGCTTTTAGTGTTGGTTCTAGCATCAACTAATTACTAAATGAGTATTTTAAAGCCGTGTTCATCAGCCGTCGACTTTGAACATGTTCCTTGTGAGTCAGTGTGAACGAGAAATCACACCGCATAATTGGTCAGTGATTACGCCTTGTGGTATCAACAAAAGTTGAATTTTATTTAGTTTAAAATTAAACAACATAATTTTTCTATAAAACATTAACTGAACAAATAACCTCAGTTAATACAATACTACAAGACAGACAACTCTTTACCTCAGTTAAACGAAGCTTCGCGTTTTTTTTTAAATTAAAACTATTTTTTTCAGTTCATATATTTGAGTTGGGCAATACTCGCGTCGGTGATCCTGGGTGACGACAGTAACTTTTACGCGCCACAGACCTTTAGACAGGTAAGAATATAATTATTTTTACTTTAAATTCGAATTTTTGTCAAGATTTAGATTTCAAATTCAGAATTTTGGGTATCAAACTCGGGCTTTAGCACATCATAAAACATTTATCTATAGATTTATACACCTCCAGATACCGTGTTTAATACAAATTGAACGTTAAAAAATGACGCTCGGTTTTTTACTTTAATTTTGCCAAATTATTTCCGATAATTGATTATTTATTTGTGAAATATGACGTTCGGTTTTATTTCCTCGAAGCTAGCCGTACAAGAATTCACAGCAAAAAATGATTTTTTTTAAATTACAAACATGGAGTCTTTACTCGTATCGCCGGGAACGCCTGAATGCGGGAACTTTACGAAGTCGCCAATTGGGGACTTAAGTAGCTTCACTTTGACACGCGGGTAATATAAAATTTTAAATGTTCTAGTATATGTATGTACTATCCTAAACTTATATATGAGAAATATTTTAACTTGCCTATAAAAATATAAGAAAAAGTCACATGCATATTTAATCTGCATTTAAATGTATCTGTATGAATGTACGAACTGTCAAATAAACAAAAATAGTATATGATAGCGCCTTAGTAAGATTTCTTTTTTTTAGACATTATTTAAAGTAAATAATCACGATGAGGATGTACAGAATTGTTAAATCCTATAATTTGTTCTTTGTTTAGCTGTAAAATTGTAATTTTTTTACAATATAAATTAATTCTGATAGTTTTTTTGAGCTATTCATAAATACAAGCATTTCCTATTGGCAAATATTTTTCCCGATCACGTACAATCGAGCGATTTCCAATTCGTTTATCAGATGAATAAATTAAAAAAAAATTGTGTGAGTCGCAGTTTATATTTTAAACGAGAATTAGGCAATTTTCTACCAGGCTCTTCAACTTTAAAAAAAATGAATAAAATATTATGTACGCACACATTTATTAATCGTAATATATTACAAAAAAAGATAATTAGCGCGCTAAAGAAATCGATCATAAAAATCAGACATTAACGAAATATGTCAAAACTAAATTGGCGCGAACTAGCCGTGTGTGACAATTGCAAGATGGCCGCCGCTCGTGTATTTCAGTTAATTATTTGAGGTTAATTGCTTTGCAGTAATTGTTTAGTCTGTGGTGAAATTCGTCCTGCTTTCCTTTTTATTAGATCTTTCGTCATTGATTTTATCGTGTTTATTAGGCGAGGTGGTTGGTATTTTCTTATGAAATATAGATAATAAAAAAGTTTGAACATACTTCCCGTAGTATATATGCGTTTATTTACACAATTTTGACTTTGAATACGTTATTTATTCATTTTACCTAAATTGGGCACCTTTTTACCGATAAGCAACCGAAACTAGTAATCAATGAAATTCTCTTGGTTGCGATGCTTACTATTTTAAACAGTTCTTATCCCCAAAGTACTCACATTTTCATGGGCTCATTAGGTGAAACTCAGACTCTCTTCTAAATGTTGGTATTACCCTAAGATCTTCGCATTTCCCCAGCTGAGGCAGTGGTATATGCAACCTTGGTATTTTTGAAAACGAGCCTTCGACTTTTTCACATAATAGAAGTGTTACAAAATAAAAAAACATGATTTTTTTACCATAGATATAGTAAAAAAATAAAATACAGAATTGCACCGGTTTCTTGTATGCACATCAATCTATGCACTATGATATTCCCAGCATTTCGCGTACCGCTTTATCTCACGCGCAGTATTCCATTCCATGACCACTTCAGATGGGGTCGGCAGTGCTATTCCAACCGGTGTACCAGACATGGGACGCTGTCATGAGGAATCGGAAAATAGTAAGCTTGCACTGCATTAAGGTGATGGAATTGTTTTGATGTTATGATATGCTTTATTAGGGACTTGACACACTGTGAATCATCATCACCTGGCACCATCTAGACACTTCCGCAATAACCTACAGGGGTAGGCAGCGATAATGGACTTATATGTGGCACGATCCTGGCACACCGTTACATCCATATGCACATGGCAGCTTCACGGGATTCTCCATAATAAGTTCCCTTAGCGTATTTTATAATTCTATTAGATTTAATAAATATATAAAAAGAAAATGACTGACTGTTATATCAAAGCACTGCCCAAACTACTGGGCCTAGTAAGAAATGAGCAGTTAGAAACGTTTTTCTAGATTCACCTAAGTCTAAAGTAGAGAATGAAAGTTTGTATGGAAAAATAATTTAAATAAGTTGACCTCAGATCTATATGATCAATCATATAAAAGTTTAATTTACTCAAAAATAGATGGCACTCTTATTAAGTGTTGCTAGACCCGATAGTCATTAATATTTTATTCTAGGTGGATTCCCACAAGGCTTCGTTCACTCCGGCACAGAATGACATAACTCCTCAAAGCTCCAACCCGCAGTCCTGGAGACCAGGTCCATCTGCCAGTGAAGATTGGACAGGTACTAATAATTTATAGTCCGCTACATAACGTTCCACTAACGATGACTTAAGGCGCGCACTACGAGCTTTTCGAAACGACCCGCGACATTTTGATATGAAAAAAAAAAACCATAAAACTTCTTCCAAACATCAGAATTAACACTCTATGAGCTGTTACGAAAAGACGACGAACCTCCGCGTCTATTAGTTTGTCGCGGCTGCGGTGTTTTGTCTCTAGTGCGCACAATACTAACATTGGAAAATCTTTGTTCTCTTCTGCATTTCTGACTACCTTAACACAGGTTAATTAGCGCACTCGTTGTAAAATATCCAAAACAACATTATAGTGTGATGTGGGCTAAAAAATAATAAGAATAAAAGGTTTGTAAGAAATGGGATTCTTACCACGATTAGCCTTTTTGAGCTCCCGATATTTCGGCACAGTTGCACGCGCCATGGTCACGGGCTGTCAGGCTAATCGTGGTAAGAATCCCGTTTCTTACAAACCTTTTATAAGTAAAAACCACGAAAGTTTAAAGTTAATAAGAATATTATTTCTTAAGTTTACTTTAAAATTTTGTCACGGAAGGAGGGGGGTTAAACCATTAAGCCTTCAGCCCTGGATCCGTCAACGGTTCGTAGTGCGCGACTTGCCTTTTCCTTCAATCAATGAAAATGTTTCCGTTCTTGAAATCTCATGTGAGTGACGACACGTCTATTGTTGGACAGTCTTCACGAAGGGTCGCCATAACGTCCCTGGAGCCCCTCAAACTCCTGTTCTCCGATAAACTTTTTCTAATTAGTGAAATCCATTCAGTAGTTTTAGAGTTTTTCTTCAATTAATTACTTCTTAGGTCCGAATTCGATTCGAAACGACTTTGAAGAATTCGACTTTGTTAATAATGTGGTCGGTTTCAGCACCGGGCCCATGGAAGCACGGCGTAAGCAAAGAACAACAGGCATCTATACTGCATCACAAGCAAGCCCTGACATCAGGTATGATATCTTAAGAATTAAAAATATGAATAATCTGTTCCCTGATTCCGCTTACACGATCGTGTCGCAGTTGCTTATTGATATCTAAGTATCTATAAACGGAATCTTACAGTGTAATTTTCATTAAGTACTGAAAAGGACTATGATTATTCAAATCATTTTAACATTGAGAATAACGCCATCTAGTAATAGAAAATGAAATAACAATAGGCTGAAACTTAATGGGAACTTTGGGTTTTTTTTAAACGCATATTAATCTATTTTTTTTGTTTGTTTCGATATCTGAAGTCAAATCAAAAATATTTTGTTTGTTTGAATATTAACCCATTTCTATTTCATTACTCGGATTTTGAAAGTATTACTCAAAATCGAAATGAAAATATATATTGAGATAGACCTATGAAAATCTAGAACTAAATAGGTTCCTAGTTATTGTCCAGTTGAATCTTGTGTAAGTCTCCTTTCTTCTTGTCAAAATTATACTTGTATTGCCGGTTATTCTAGAAAGTAAATTGGAATTGACATTTGTATCAACAGACGGTAGTTTTCGTTTCGAGTACGCGTCAGACAACGGGCTGGCGGCCGGCGAGGTGATAGAGCCGGACGGCTCCAGGGTCGGCGCCTACCAGTACAAGGACCCTAGCGGCCAGCTGGTCAAACTGAAATATAGAGCGGGGAAGGAGGGATTCCAGGTACGAATGTGTTTTATTATTCTTGAGGGGGATTGGCGTCAGCCGGACGGAAAAACTAAAGACAAAACCTATACAGTATGGACTACAATCATACTGTGCAGGTCCCACAAGAGTGGGAAAAGGGAAGAGATCCATGTGGTGTAAGGATTGCAATGCGGCGTCGTTTTCAATCAAGCCGAATCCGACCGGATTGAAAATGGGATCCGATCGCATCGATCCAATTCTAAGCAAGGATTGCTCAAATCAGGTTAAATTCTGCTTTTCCTAGCTTAATGAGTCAATTCAGTCGTATTTAATGTCGGTAGTTTATAAAACAATACAATTAGTTTTATTTTAAAATACGGCTTTTTGCTAAGCAAAATTCAGCACTTCCAGGAACAAATCAAAAATACTTACAAGTAATAGTTAATTTTAAAAACCAAAACAACCCGACAGACAGCTTGATTATCATCATGTATCAAATCATCATATTACCTATGACCCTCATGGAAAGGACACCTGAATCATCAAAATCAGTGAAGCAGTTTAGGCTACAGAAGGTGACAAACGAACGGACGAGAAGAACACGCCTCTCCTGTTCTTATAGGTAAAATGAATCAGGCTACAATTTATATAGTTATGTACTTCCAGATTCTAGAGGGAAGCCATCTGCCTCAGAGCCCTCAACCGGACCAACCGCGTACCACAGGTAGAGAACAACTGAAACAGATATTAATGATGTTTATTGTACAACGTACCAAAAAGTATATAGAGATATTCGTGGAGTACTCGCTTCAACATCTGTTGCACGACTGTGCTCCTCCAGCAGACAAAAACCACGACCTCACAGGTGACACGCGTCAAGTAGTATTTCTGCGTTTCGTCTGATGAGTGAGGTGTCGGAGGCCTAATCCTGGTCCTATCCTTCTTTCTGGAAGTGGAATATTGAATAAAACGACTTTATTAATAACTTACCGCGTTTGATAGTTGGACAGTATTTTTGGATTAATATCAATTATTAATAATTAGAAAAAATAAGAAATCTGGTACAGAATTTTGTTTTTTGAAAATTTCCATGCGTATCTTTGTGTATAGCTTTTTAACAAAATAATTGTCCTTTAAAAGGATTTCGTTAGAATAAAAATGCACGGCGAGTAAAACTGCGGAGCAGAGCTAGTATATGAATATTGTTTTTTTTAAATGATATTGTGTTACTATTTTATGTTTCATGACTATAGTCGAATGCTAGGTTCGAACCTATAGTCTCGTGTGTATAGGCAATAAACTCTAGTAATTCTCCTAGACAACTACTACCAGAACGCGTTCGCGCCGCAGCGGCAGCAGTACGACCCCCAGCCTCAGTACAACCATCAGAAGCAGGAGACGAACCAGGACTGGACTCAGGGACACAATCAGGTGAGCCACTGCTAACAGCCATGATGATCTGTTGTCTACAATGGTGCCTATGTTATCTTCGGACGTCAGTACAGGGCAGTGTCAGTTGAGGCAATATGACCGACACTTATTTAAACTTCATATACTGCCATCTATTGGTGAGAATATGCATTACTAATATCATTTCGCTGAATAGTATTTTCTCGTATCAGGTAATTTTCTAAAATTTTATTTTAATTAAACTTGCAGTATTACTTTGTTTAAATTTAAAAATATATATTTCTATTTTATTTTATTATATTGCCATCTCTTGATAAATCACGTTGTACGAGATGTTTTCGTATTTTTTACATTAACATAATTTGCGATATAAAGTTTTCGTACACTATACAATAACATTGCTGTGACGTCATCGGATTTAGATGTTATTGTGCACGAGTAGTATTACAGCATGGAATGTCTTTAGGGCGCTAGTGGCGGTCAGCAGGCAGCTGGCGGCCAGTTCTCCGTTCAGAACTGGAAGTCAGTCAATCAGGATGGCCAGGTATGTTATATCGTCATAACTCTTAACGTTATTTAAGAGTTAAACATTAAAGTAAGTTAGAGGACATATTTGACAACAATGACATTGAGATATACCTTGCCACAAATAGATGGCGCTGTAACAATTTCTCTTATTGATATTTTTTTACAGATAAGGCAGGTAGATTAATTAATAAAAAATGTATCAAAATACTTAATTTCATTAAAATCGTTAAAGCCGCCTAAGATATAGCCCACATACACAAGATGTTCGCTTCAATAAAACAAGCTGAACCCTATTTAATATCATTCATTATATAGATTTGAGGTCACGTTAGATTGGTTTTAATTATTTCTATCAAACTTTCATCTCCTAATTTAAACATTTAGGAGCCGAATTTAGAAAAATCCTGTCTAAGTACTCGCCTGCGTAATAACAGAAATCTTTGTACAAATTTTTAAGTCTCTAGTCAGTTTGTTCTTCAGTTCTTTTATATATATATGTAGTTAATGGTATAAAATAATTTGTTGCAGTATCGAGACAATGAACTTGTGGAACAGAACAGACCGCATTCGTTCGGCGAGGGCTACGCGTTCGCTTTCAAAGGGTAAACAAGATGGCGTCGTGACGTAACATCAAAATATACCATAGACAATACAAAGCTATACTATACTTTTATAGTTGTGTAAATAAAAATAAATTACTTAACCTTTAATGAATTTTCTTTTCAAGAACCTTTCATCTACCGAGAAATTTTTTTTAAATATTTAAATTAAATCTTTTGTATTTAAGGCGACAAAAAAACTAGTGATATGACATATTAAATAGTGGTTTTTAGACTCGAGTTCGACTTGACGTCCACATAAACTTGACCGCCAGCATCGCCAACGGCTAGTTACACAAGGGTTCAACTTTATTTGGTTTTAACGATTTTACAGTGTCGGTCCCAGATTTGATTCCTGGTAGACTACTTGTGATTTTCTCAATGTCTATAATCTAGGTCCCGATTTAAAAAAAAATGAGGGTATAAATTTCTTATCTATACTATTGATCCGCCCCGGTTTCGTCCCCGATACCATAAATTAAGTTAATCCAATCGCTACCAAACTTCACAGGAACATCCGCTAAGCCAATCTGAATATATACTGTAAACTTCATAGAAATCAGTAAAGCCGTTTCGGAGTCTATATCCCTATACCTACACACACACATCGCCTTTATATAATACAGATAACCTTAACCGTCGCCACTCGTCATCGTCGTCGCATTCAATTTGCAACAAGAGCAGTAAGGTAAAAGAAAAACTAAAAAGAGTATAATGAATTATGTGAGAAAGTGGTCCGTTTTTATGGAAGAAAGCGACACATCTCATATTAGTGGCGTTGTTAGGTGGGTGGTAGGAAACTCAGAGTCTTCAAATGCACTGCGATACTTCACACCGGGACTTTTGACTATATAAAACGCACAGATCCAACCAGTACATGGAATACAGCTGCCAAATCAGCCTCAGTCAAATACCAACTCACGGCAATTGATTTGGTAAAGGTTGAGACGTAATTTAGTCAGTTTTGACCACACACGCAAAGTGGCTAGCCTCTAGTTGTTTCACAGGTTACATTACAAAGAGTGGACACTAAATAAATATGCGCTCACGCCCGTAACCCAGAGGGGTAGGCAGACATCAAGGATTTCCATTTGGCGCGACCCTGGCACACCTCGCTCGATTCTTCTACATTTATACATCTACGCATACATGCTCGTGGGTTATGGGTGCTCCTTATATCGGCCTTTTATAGTAAGCCACTAATCTGATCGATATAACTTCTCCTAGGGCGTCCCCTACCAAAACTGCCACTCACTTTTGCTGCATAAATTTGTTTCGTTATTCTTTCTTCATCCTTTCAACACATAAATTACACGAATTAATTCCCCCATCTCCATTCTACCATTTAGACGTACGGTTAGTCTTTTCATAGTAGATACAGTGCGTTCGAGGTGCGGCACCTCTACTATGAAATGCGTACGGCAATGGATTGGAACATGTTGCCAGCGTCAGTGTTTCCCTCCGTACGTTGGTACCTCAAAGAGTGAATAGGCTGTTGCTAAACTATTGCGGATCAGCGTTCGACCAAATCACCTGTTAAGTGCCCTGGTGGCAAGTTCATTCAATCATCATCTCCTTGCCCTTTTCCCACTCTTGTGTGGTCGGCACAGTATGATTGTAGTCCATACTGTATAGGTTTTGGCTATAGTTTTTACGGCCGGCCGCCTGCCTGACGCCAACCCTCATTGGCAAGATCAGTTAATATAAATTAAAAAAAAACGGCTAAGTTGCGACGTTTTAAAACTACTTTGTTGGACACATAGGATAGGTAAGGATAAGGAAACTTGGCCCTCCGGGATTTCTCTTATTAGACGAAACGGAGAGCCATAAAATACGACTGTTTTCTTTGAGGTCGAGGTACTTCTCTGGACAAGAGGGCCTTTGGGCAGTTCACTTTTCTGGCTACAGACAAAGGACATCTTCGCGTCTTATTTCTCTCATGCCAACAGCAACGCAAAAGCGTTTGCCGTCTCTTTTACTCAATTATTACTTTTAAAAATAATTCAAAAAGCATGTTGTAGTTCATATACCCACATTTTATTGAAATATAATACTCATACATTTCAGCAAAAAATACATCGCAAATACAGACTACATAAAAATAAAAACTGACAAATATAACCTAAAATATGCATCAAATTCATGAACACCATGAACTTTTAAACTCAGTTTTTTTTTCTAATAAATGTTACAAAGAACTATTAGAAGAACGTACAAGCAAAACAGTAGTTTTATTTTCTTTAGAATCTAATGTTACATGTTTCCACGTGTGGAACAACAGTTATTAGTTAATAAGAAAGTTTGTCGAAAACTGAATTCAAAACATAGTCTGCTGCGCAAAAAAACAAAATGTATCAACAAATCCTCCTCTTTGATGTTTGAGGGTTATAACCACCTCCATCTACTTCCGTCTATCCCCGGCTACTCGTAAAGCATCGAAGACAGTAGTGTCTAGTGTGGTGTGGATCTGGTCAGACCAATGCATCCGGCTTTTTTCATTCCATTTTGCTTAGCTACTAGTTCTTCGAGATTGTCTCCGTTTTTCCTGGTAATGTGTCCGAAGTACTTTAGGATTCCCTTGAGGCAAATAGTAGATAACCTTGTTTTAATTTTGATCTTGGCAAGTATAAATGCGTTGGTCCGAAATGTCCATAATCGAACAACAAATATAGGTGATAAAATAATTAAACAAAATATACCAAACATACCGGCTTTTTAACCTTCGCATATAATCATTATGCTACATATACAACTCCAGCAATACATCGAAGCATCAAAATATCACTAAAACTATCACATTAATATTATTGTTATAATATATTTTTATATGTGACGGGAAAATTTCACTACTTATTAAAATATATATGATATAAGAAGAATATTGAATATTTTACAAAGTTTGTATTTATTACTAACATACACTCAGCTCGAAGCTGCAATAGCTTATCTAAAGATTATGTCTCAATATTATTCTGAATATCTGAATGAAAATGTCACAGAAAATACACAGATAACAAATGATTTAATTGCTTCTCATTTGATTAAAACACTGAGAAAATTATTCTAATACCAATCCAATTTATAATTACATTTATTTCAATACCAGCTGAAACTGTCACAGACAATAAAAATATCGTTGATGTCAAAATGACATAATATTTAAAAAAAAGTTTTTACAAACATTTGCCTCATCTTGTGTAGTTACTTAATAAAAAAAGATATAAATATCTTCAAGTCATTCAGACAATCAAAATAGTAGTAATTAATAATAAAATACAAAGAGTAAATACAAGTTTTACAGGACCCATTCCAGCTATTGTATTTGTTTATACAGATAATATAAATAAGATTTAATCAAATATGAATGATTAATAAATGAATCTATGTTAATGATTATGGAAAAATAAATGTAGCATTTTATTATACAATGAATTCTGAATATTTATGTAGTGTTTAATTAATACAATAATGACCACAAGCTTTATGACATTTTGTGATGTGTGATTTTCTTTTCTATACTAATTTTATGTTCTATACTAGAAATCTTATTTAAAACGGTATTTGCATTCATCTAAATAGCGAACGATAATTTTTAATGAACATGCGTATCTACTATTGGAAGATTATGTGATTATTTTTATCCTTAATATCTATCATCTACGCAAAACAGCTTTCAAATTGAAAGATTGTAAGATCTATTACCTAAATTATTGCTCCAAAAAAGTTATATCTTCTACAATGTAGCAAAAAAAAATTGATTGTCTATGGTACGGATTTATATTGACCGTCATTCATTATCTGTGCAGCCATACACAGATAAAGAAAACGTGTGTTATTTTGTTTATTAATACTGGAATTGCAGAAGAGGCGAATTATCCCTAAACTCACTGATAAACAAGACTAGGCTTTGTTTTTTTTTTCGTCTTTAGTGGTACAGAAAACGTCTTTGCCATAGGCGTAAACCTATGAATTGCAAATTGTATGTAGGCAGAAGTTTTTATTGTCAGTA
Organism: Papilio glaucus; assembly: GCA_000931545.1. NCBI lineage: Eukaryota > Metazoa > Arthropoda > Insecta > Lepidoptera > Papilionidae > Papilio > Papilio glaucus. Next base: position 119,583 of record JWHW01055116.1, read on the forward strand.
GTAAGTAATATATTACAGTAATGTAGTAATTAAATTTTGGTAAAGACGTAATACTATTTAATTTACCAAGCTTATATCAGTAGTAAACAAAGACGACAAAACTTTTAAACTAACTTTTAAAACACTTGTCAAAATAACGTCCGTACCATTGACACTCTTGAAGCGTACGTAATTTAATCTACATTTTAAACACCTTAACATTGAAGCCGTTAGATATCCATTATTTCTACCCATTTTACTATTATAAAGTATTAACTAGATTAATAATAGTAAAGGATACATGTTTAATATTGTAAAGAGCTACAATTCTATATGTCTAAATTAATAACATGTATATTTCTTAAAATATGAACGTGATGAGAATTTAAATGAAATCATTCATATTTGATTTATTTCAAATCTTAAATTATACATATAAAGTAGATAAAAAAAACGTTAAAAAATACCTATATTGATATTATTTTAAATTATTTACTGATAAATATTGAGGGATACAAGTTTATACAAAATACTAAGATAAATTACTTAGAGGTTAAATTTCTGACATATTGATTATGTTCACAGATGATATATTTTTTATGTAAATTCTACTTTTTGGTCCGTTAATCAAATTAAAAATAGTGCTGTTATAACTAGTGACAAATAAGTATAATAAAATGTAAATATTTAATAAAGTTTGTATATAGTGGTCCTAATTCCATTAAAAGAAAGCTTGACAACAATATTATGTAACTTCATAAAGTACATTTATATGTTGTCCAAATTATTTGTTGATTTATTGTCTCAAATGATTGTTGTCTCAAAAAAATATAATAATAAAAAAAATATTGTCAAAGTCACACTTGAACAATTATTGATTTTGATTACATATTCATTGATACTAAAAGGGCGGGAAAAATTACTTTTGATAGTTTTATATAAAGATATATCGTTTACCAATTTGACATCGACAAAGATTAAAGTTTAAATATTTTTTGACATGTATTTAAAATTAGAATTAAGATAACAAAAGATATTAATAGTGGCTGCCTTAATTTAGAAAAAGATGACATCCATTAAAAACATTTAATGAATGTCAGAGACTAAAATGTTCGAAAATTATGTATAGACATTTTATAGTGTATATAAGGTATACATAATATACTCTTAATAACTACAGTAGACATAAACTATCTATATTAAGTATGTAAAATACGAGTCTATAATAAATGCTCCGCTAGATTTTTTTTTATTTTTTGACAGTTTTGCACGTAGTTAATTTATAGAATAAATTTCCAGCAAAATACAGCACTACTATATGAGTATATAAGGCTTTTAAGATTAAATGTATGCATATTTTATTTTCTTTTTAAAATATCTTTGGCTTAATATTTACCTACGGTGGTAACGTCACATTAAAAAGTTAGAAACGGGCGGGTTTATATATATGGCGGGCTCTATTCTTCTTCTTCATTCTGGTAAGTCACGTAGCGTACAGACGATTTGTCGCTTATAATCAAACTCTAGACAAAATAAAAGCAAAAAAATTAGACAAAGATACGTATAATAAAACACATCAACATTTTTAAAGATTACAAACGAAATAATTGTACTGCAACGGATCTTCTATGAAAAATATCGATACTTAAGTTACATAGGTACCTAAGAGAAATCCTATATGTATACGAACCACGTGTTTAGAGCAACCTACCAATCCCGTAAAAAAAAAACAAAAGTATCTCAACTAACTAAGGTTTTATTAATTAAGTAATAAACGTAGGCAACTTATCTGCGATCTTAAGCTTTTTGCAGAGGGCCTATCGCTAGCGGTTACTTAATATTAGGTGAACCGCTTGCCACATTCTGCTATGAAAAAAACTTCCTAAGAGCCTCTACAACACGGGCGTAAAAAACTAAAGATTAAGTACAGCGCCATCTAGTTTAAAATTATGTTTACTTAAATAGAATATCATTTTCTTACCTGCTTCTCATCCCTCGCCGGCGGTGATCTCAGCATCAGGAGGCACGGGGCGTACGCAAAGTTCAGTAACGCGATGATAACCAGCATCCATTCGAAACCGATGCTGTTCACCAGCGCTCCGGAAAAGGCTGGACCTGTGGTATTGTAGGACATTATATTATGGGATAAATCAATAAGAGCAGTGGTGGCCCAGTGGTATAGGCCCCGACTTACGTACTGTAAGTCGGGTCGACCCCAAGAAATTTAGAAAAAAAGAAATTTATTTCATCACCACTGCTACAAAAACGGAGGAGGAAACATCGAGAGGAAACCAGCATGTCTCAGAACCGCCAAAGCCGCACTGCGTGATGGATTATGGCATCTTTTCTCTCTCCAAAAAGGCCTGTGTCCCTGCCTACAGATGGAGAAACATACTAAAAAAGCTTATTTATTATTAATTATTATAAAATCAATAGGAACATCACTAGTCAATATATCGATTGCGAAATGTCATATACTTTTGAAGGGATGTCTTAGAATGGAGACACGTATACGAAGCAATAGTAAATTTAAAATCCAAAATATCCGACTGACTAAGACTAATGACAGTTTAAAAGTTTACTTCCACTGTAGTATACGACACATACGCTATGATACTCCGGGGAAGATTATGAATCTAATGACACCTCACTCACTCTCTTCAAAAGGTCAAGCTGTTTAGGCTACATGAGGTTACAATAGAACGAATATACAAACATACGCGCGAAAAAAGAAGTGCATAGGAAGAAGATAAAAGGTGAAAAAGAGACGGTGAGAATTGTTTGGATGCTGAAAGCGGTAGGCAGCATATGGAACAGCATAAGGCTCCAGTTCTGGACTCGTGCCGTTGAAGACTTACCAACAGCATATCCAAGACAGAAGGCGGTATCTCCAATAGCGTAGACAGAGCCGTAAACCGCAGCGTGACGGATGTCCACCAGGAAACCGAGCTCCGGCATCATGGAGGAGTCCACCATGCCGATCGCGAAACCCAGGCCAGCGTTCGGGATGATCAGGTGTTCCAATTTACGTGCCATCGGAATCTGGAATTAATTGACCAAAAAAATTTAAGAATCATTTATACTGGTAAGTTACAACTTAAGAACAACAACCTTTTGATAAGAAAATACGAAAACCAAGGACATTGTATATCTTAAAATAGGCCTTCGAGTCGGATTTTTACCCACTTTTCTACCTACACTTTTAGAGTTTGAGCCATTTGTGGCAAGAGTTCTAGAGTTCTAGAGTTCTCAAATCCCAAAAACTTTTGTGAGGAGTTTGAAAATCAAAATACGAATATATAATACGATCGGTAGGGCTGCCAAATGAAATCGGTATTGGGACAAAAAATTTAATTTAATCAATTCTCTTTATTTTAAACTAGGAATGTTATTTATCCATTAGTGCTTTGCCTATCTAAAACATATTTCATTTGTAGTCGTCTTAAATATATTCAGACATCGAAAAAAAGGGGTCCCCGTCTGAAATATACTCGGACAAAAAATATTGACAAAAACCCCCTAAACAGATAAAAGAATAGAAAAATTTTCTACAATAATTGTTGTTAATCAGTATAACAATCAGGATAAAAACCTCCACTGCGACGCTTCCTCACGCCTCTAATTTGAAGACATTATACTCACTAGTATCAAACACAATCCAATGATGATCAGTCCAGAGAGAGCTGCCAGCCAACGCCCCATCTTATGTCCGAGAGGTCCGAATAAATTTGTACCTATAAACATATAATAAGTTGACCTCTTTTCAATTTGCCCTTCCTAGGCTGAGAACATTTGGCGCTAGTGGCACTTTTAAAACATTTACACAACAACACTAGCGCCAGATATTAATAGTCTATGGCATGTCAATGTCAAAAGAGATAGAATAACTCTATTTCTATCTTATTCAATTTGAAAAGTTCAGTGCATCCAATCCAGTAAATGCCTCCTCTAAGTTAACGTGTGACTCTGTGTAAGTTAAATGTGAAAAAACATTAAAAATTGACGTTTGATGAGGACTAACCCTTGTTGCTTGCTTGAAAATGACTGGCTAATGGGTAATGCGATTACTAAATTTGTTTTTAACTATCACCTCTTTTCATAACTTTTTTTTTAAATAGTATGCAACACACCAATAAGGTAGCAGATGCTGGCTGGTAAGAACGCGACTCCTTGCTGCCAGCGGCGCGCCTCCATGGTGTCCGCCATCCAGATGGGCAGGCTCGGCTCCAGCATCGCTATGCCCACGTTGGCGAAGGTTATTGCACCTGGAATATACAATGGTTAAGCACAACGCAGCGGAGATATCGTTTTCTTTTTATAATAATAAATGCAGTTCTATATTAACGATCTTATTTTGCTTGTCTAGATATCAAAAGATTTATATAGTAGTTTAACTCAAACAATTAGAGTATGCAAGATAAGGCCTTTCGAGTTGCGTTTTCAAGTCAATTTCAGTATTCGCAAGTCAAATTTACATGAACACGTCCGAACTTGATGGTTTTAGGTTATAAAATCATAATTCGTTCCCTAATATAAGGAATGATGGGAAGAGGAGGACGATTTGCCGGATTGGGGATAAATAGGATAAGCTTCTCTCCTCTGTCCATTAAAGCAACGCATCAGCATTAGCTTGTAATGCCTATCGATAGCGGTCAGTAGACATCGGGTGAACTGCTTGCTCGTTAACCAACTTCTATACAAAGTCTTGACTTCTTACCAGCAGCGACCAGGATGTAGGGGTCGGTGACGAGGTCGCGCAGGGACGGCGGCTCCGTTTCCTGGCGCACCACGCCCGGCTGCAGGATCATCAGCTGCAGCACTATTGTGGACAGAAAGACAAAAGTTTGATTATGTAATGATCCTACCTGATAAAAATCTTACAAAAACATCTTATCCTCTAGATAATGTTATCTTTACAATTTTGTATAACATTCTTGTACAACTTCTCGTGATAGAAGTAGAGTAAGAATGTTGTTAAATAAGTCAATGTACATCAAATTTATGTTATATTTACAGAGAAACTGTTGCCTTTCGGCATCATTCCGGACACTAGCATTACGTGATGCAGGTCTATCAGGAGAAGACACCGAAAGGCAACAGTACAGAATACATTCTTAAATGACGGCCCTAACAGTCGTGGAGTATATTAATTACCTAATTCTTCCATAAACGTGACGACGCATTAGTTTTGCTTGGCTGATCGGACTGATAAATAAAATGTTGATAAAATAAAATAAAATAAAATAAAAAAATAAAATAAAATGTTAATAAAGTTACTAACTGATATATTTTTGAGTTTATCCGGAACAAAAAACAATCAAATCTTTTCTCTTTAGTGTAGATATTAATATATCTACCAACAATCTATCCTCTTTTGTCAACTTCTATAAAATACGAAGACGAGCTTACATCCGTCTCCCAACGCCAGAGCAGAGAGCATCAGGAACGGTGCGGTCTTCCCAACGAACTCGTACATCAGCCCACCGAACGGCGGTCCGATGAGGACTCCCAGAGCCAACCCTCCGAGAGCTATACCCATAGCGTTGCCGCGCTCCTGGAGAAGATAAGAGAGTTAGAAAGATCAACAGTGGTAGAGCTCGAGCCTTGTGTCCTTTTTCATCTGTTGCACGACTGGACAAGCTCGATTGGTGAAATACCACGACCTCACAGAAGACAGGCGTGAAGTAAAAGGGTTGTGCTGTTGTGCGTTTCGTCTGATGAGAGTTGAGGCGTTAGTTGACGGTACACTATGTGGGACTGTAGTTTATCTATACACTATATTTATATTTAACTTTTTAGACAACTACACAACACACATGTGATTGTGGGTGTGTAGCAACGTTCCCGTGTCCCACTATGATGGTCGCATGTGATAGCCTCAACGTCCCCACAACCCACTACTGGTACTGGGTGAATGCATGGGATAGGTGTAGTGGTATAAAACACGGGGGTTGACAATATATTCTTCGATACATTACTATTCTTCTACATTGTTCTGGACTGATCTAGAACGTTCTCGATTACAAATCAATAATTGCATAATTAGAAAAAATCCCAGCGGAGCGGGTGTTTGCAGGATGTTTAATAAAATCCTTAGGAAGCTTTAGTGTATATTAAGTGCTAAAAGGGACATACTACCTTGTCATCGGGGTATCTTTCAGCCAGCATCCCCATTCCAGACACAGAAGAACAGGAAGACCCGATGCCCTGGAGTGCTCGAGCCACGAACAGGACGCCGTAAGAACGACCGAAAGCGAAGACTGCAGCGGGGCAGTGTTAAAATATTTAGAAATTTGTTACAGCAGCGTACATCGTAATAGAAGTCAAAAATAAAAACAAAAGAATAAATTTAGAATGAGAAACAAAATTATAAGAAATATTTAAGACTATAAAAAAGAAATACTAAACATGACACGTTTCTACACGTCACTCTCAGCCTGATAGAACACAACTGACCCCTATACCGATTTTTTTTTGACTGACTTGACACTTGCCTAGAAGAGGCATACATCGGGCACTAGGCGACACCTCTCCACTGAACTTTAATCCCTCCCATATAGGCGTGCTACCCGCGCAGTGGTTATACTAATACACTCTATACCTTGTTTCAACGCAAGATATAATTTTTATAAACAAAGGTTTTTACGTTCAAATTCGTGTATTTTCGAAAAACAACTTCTCACATTAGCTTTCCATATTATAAAATTTCACTTCATTTTATCTCACGATTCCCACAAAATTAGAACATTTCTAATAAAAGTATAAAAGTGTAATGGCCGCCGTGACAACGACGTGTGTTTATAAAAATTCTATGTTGTTGTGAAACAAGATATAACTGTAAGCATCGCAAACCACGAACTAAAACAAATCGTTCGCTGTCGGACAGTTTGCTATCAACGATTGACGATATGTACGAGTGTAGAACAATATCTAAAAAGTCAAAGTTAGACAATAGGCCGAACATGTAGATAAAAAATACTCACTCAAAGTTGACAGGAACATCAAGATGAAGCCTGTGAACATTGGAACGCTGTAACCGATCCTGAAAAATAAAACAAAACTTTAATTTCGTTTTAAAACTGGCACCATATTCTTATGACTGTTGTTTGAATGTGTTTGAAACAGGAAATAAAAAAAAAGAAAATAGAAAAAAGGAAGATGACAAACATTTAGAATTAAAAAAAAAAACGAAAAAAGGGTAGATGACAAACATTTAGAAATTAAAAAAAAAAACAGAAAAAAGGGTAGACGACAAACATTTAGAAATAAAAAAAAAACACAGAAAAAGGTAGTTGACAAACATTTAGAAATTAAAAAACAGAAAAAGGGTAGTTGACAAACATTTAGAAATTAAAAAACAGAAAAAAGGGTAGATGACAAACATTTAGAAATTAAAAAACAGAAAAAAGGGTAGTTGACAAAGATTTAGAAATTTAAAAAAAACGGAAAAAAGGATAGTTGACAAACATTTAGAAATAAAAAAACAGAAAAAGGGTACTGCAGAATAGCAGCAGCTGCTAACGAAAAAAAAATACATCATGGACACTTTGGATATAAAACCTATTGATCGCAAAAATTAGACCTAGTATAGTTGAACTACGATCGAAGTAGAATAGCTAAGAGCCGGCGTCAGGAAGGCGGCCGGTCGTAAAAAAACTGTAGCCAAAACCTATTACAATATGGACTACGGTCATGTGCCGACCCCCCATAAGTGGAAAAGGGAAGGAAGAAAAAAAACTACATCCTCTGGCGTAAAAGACTGTTTTCATGGCTGACCTATGTGTGAGTGGTCCGACGAATGGATTGGCTATGAGCTGGACGATGGCCTTGCTGGCGAACATGACGCCAACCGCCACGGTCTCGTGGATCAGCTCCTTGTGGCGCTCCTCCCTCTCCGCTGTCAGGTTCACTGAGAAACAAAGTCACGTTCGAAATGCCAGTTTTAAAAGCTAAAGAAAAATAAACACTACTAAAATGGCCATAAGTTTTGTCAATTTTGAGAATATGCAAAAGTATTTATAATTTTAACCCATACCCTTTGTTTATTTAATAGCTTAACTGCGCCCTGCGGTCTCATCCGCCGTGCAATTTCATTTAACCGACGATTTTCCAGCTTAAGCTGAACCCTATTATGACTTGAATATGTCGCATATTTTTCCTTCTTACTTGACACTTATCGCTATATTTTGGACAGCACAATATCTTTATAAATTAAAACCTAAGATCTTCACAAAGACAGACAATAATTCGTCGCCAGTAAAACCTACAATGCGTGACATTCTCGTACACGACGGTGGTGTTCTTCTCCAGGCAGGGGCAGTATGGGGTGGGCGGGGGTGGCGGCGTGGTGACGTCATCCAGGGACATCGACAGGGGTGCGTCTGGATGACGAATATCGTACAGGAACTCCGGTATTATTGGTACTGAAAGTAAAACAATTATCAGTATTTTATATATATATATACAAGCATAGCCTGCGGTTTCGCCCGCCGTGCAATTTGAAAGAAAAGAATGAAGGATGAGTTGTTGGTCAGTGTATCGGTTGAAACTCAGAAACATAAATACTTCTACTTAACGCCTGTCTTCTGTGAGGTCGTGGTATTCCCCCGGTCCAAACCATTCGCGCAGCGGCTGTCGCCTATCGCTATGGACCTCTAACAGTTTTGAAGCCGCATTTAAGGGTATACAAGAGTCCAAATATACGTTGTTTTCGAAACGAAGAAGCGAGAGAGGTGTGGCAGGACCGTACTAAACATGTAATTTCTGCCTACCCAGGGTTACCAGTGCGAGTGATTGTTCTTTTATTTATTTATAAAACAAATTGTACCGTATTTTAAATCTACTAGCTGTGGACCGAGCTCTGTGCTATCTTTTATATTTAAGATCGTGTTTTTTTTTTTAATATAGCGCCATCTAACAAAAATATGAGATATCAGTAAGCTCTTGACAACGCTGCAATAACAGATAATACAAATACCTATCAAAAGATGGCGCACTATAATTATTTACATAACTTTTTTGTCGTTCTTATGAACAACACAACTATGTAGATACATTAAAAAACGAATCTAAATACAAAATGTCATGAAAATCGTTGGAGCCGTTTGCGAGATTTATATTATATATGTATAAATTATAAATGTATAAAAGAATAGCTCGTTTAAAGGTATTAGATTTCATCTACGTCATTTATCTTTTCACGATTCTTCATCTTAAAATATTTGTAAGAAAGATAGGACGTGTGACATGATATAGTATGTTGTAATGCCCTAGTACATCTAGGATTTAGGTCACACTCAGTGTTAATTGCTGGTACAGAAAGGACGGGTCAGATTACAAGGTCGCTGGGATCACAGTCTAGCTGAAAACATTAATAGAATGAAGGAAGATAGTTATCTCTGGCAACAGACTTGACGGCCCGGTTGACGTAGTTAGTAAGATACTTGCTTTACACACCGCAGGTCGTGGGTTCCATTCCCACCCGGGGCAGACACGTCTGTTTGTCCTGAGTCTGTGTGTAATTATCTATTTAAGTATGTACTTACAAAAGATTAGTATATATAGTATATCAGTTATCTGGTTTGCATAGTACAAGCTCTGCTTAGTTTGGGATCAGATGGCCGTGAATAATGTCCCAGGATATTATTATTATTACTCTTTGATGGTTAATAACTTTGTTCACGCTTTCCTGCGATCTTTGAGAGTGATTTCGTGAGGAACGGAAGTGTGTAACAGGAAGTCGGGAAGCGCGCGCTATATTTAGCCAATGAGCGCGCGCGTTGCTGCATACTAGTCAATTATGTTCTTTATCAAGGTGAGATATCAGATGTTACACATTATAAGCAACTCCTGTAAGGCTCGCTCGTTTTATAATAAAGTGTTTAGTTAAATTGTTTGTTACTTATTACCAAGTATATATGTATATAATGTTATGCATTTTATATAATGTTTATTGATTAAACATAACATAAATAACACAGGCAGTGATAAAGACTGCCGACAGAAATGGAAACTCAAAACAGGTGTGGAGGCAAATGGTATAGTTCAACAGTGGTAGAGTCCGCAATAACAACACGAATGTGTCACGACTGGTGAAATACCACGAAATCACAGAAGACACGTGTCAAGTAGAAGTATTCTGCGTTTTGTCTGGTGAATGACGAGGCCTATTTCAGTCCTCTTCCCTTTTCCATTCTTTCCTATCAAGGATAGGATGGGAAGGACAAGAGGTTTGGATGGTAGATGAGGAAAAGGTAATATCTTTTTTCTCATCTACGTATTACCATATTGTGTAAATAATTTACTGAATATAAGATAGTTAAATTAAAATTAAAAATTACTGTACTATGTTAATGATAAAATAAACACAATAAATAAATATCGATAAAGAGGAAAACCGGTTATGGCCCAACCCTAACTTTCCTCTGACCCTACGGACATTTCATTTTACGGTTCGCCCTAACAATGCACAGCCCGTATCGTATGCTTAACGGCCCGTTAGAGATATCCCAGACACGACATAGTCTGCATATTACGCAGATAACACAAACATATACTAACATAGTATGTTGGTTTGTGAAATCAATAGTAAGATACACTAGTGACGTCCGTGACTTTGTTCGCATGAAGTTCAAAAACGTGCATCAAATAGTTCTTAACGATCAAACGTGAACTTCGTCAAATTATAATCTTACCAGGCAGACTATAAACTGACAGCAAATTGTGAACTGAACTGTACACTATTTAAAGGTCACCGTGCCGTGTGTACTGTGCAGCGACCGTGTGTCGCCCGGCCTTATCCACTGTAAAGATCGTCTTTGTAATTATTGACTTGAACTGACGCGTTCATTTATACACAGGTGCGTGTACAAATGACGTGTGTACACGAGTGCGTGTACAAATGACGTGTGTACAGGGAATCAGACTCAGGTGGCTGATAGTCGCAGATGTCTATGTAGAGGAGACGGTCACTTATCACGTTATTGACATCAATTAGCTATGTAATTGTGAATCGGAAAAGTAAAATAATATATCTATCAATCGACGCCCGATTCGATTACGACGTTGAAGTGGGCGCGCGGTCGCGTTTGAAGTGTTCGTGCGTTTGACAGGTCATTTCGCACTAGTGATGTTCGATGTTCGGACCCGTTTCCAATTTACCGATAAAAACCGGTTTTCTTTAAGAAGTTTGATTGAATTTTTTCAAAGAGTTTTCGCTCGATTAGAGCTCGAAATATATTAAGGGAAATTAGAAATAAACGAAATGTATTTTCGAAATAGAAAGTATCACCTATTTCTACTTCTCTCTGGCCCTTTTTCCCACTTTTCTGTAGAGTTGGCACAGTACGACCATAGTCCATACTGGTTTTGGCTATAGTTTTTTACGGTCGGCCGTCTACCGAACGCCAACCCTTCTCGGGCGAAATAATTTACTAACATTTCTTTTACCAATTCCCACCCAAGCTTAAACTTGGTTGGAAATGGTTCACGACAATACCCGAATGGCAGATTCGAACCCACGACCATGTTGTGCATGTTTCTCAGTCCGTTACCTTGGATTTAAGGCTATTAAAAGTTATATAACCGACTATCGATGGCAATAGTAAGTCCATAAAAAATGTCAGTAACAACTACTTGACATTTTGTTACTGTCATATCAATGCGACGAACTTTTTAACATTTACCTGTAATACCAAGTTATGAAACGCACAATCAAGATACTAATTTCCAACGAGAAAATAAGAAACAAATGCGCGCGAACCCGCGGGTAACTGCTAGTTATTATATTGTCGTCATAACACGTTGCTAAACGATACGTTTAAATTAAGGTTTTGAACATTACCCGAACGATGTCGCGGGCTACTACTAGTATACAGTATAAACATAACAAATTGAGTAAAGCAACAAGTTCTGGCTTCGCAAATTAGATTTGCAATGTCGCGCCATATCAAAACGTTCGTTGATAGCGCGGCGAGCGGGGCCAATGCAATTTCTAGCCTGCACCAACTCCGCCTACGATATTGACGTGAGCTAGTGATGTGCTAATATCGATGTTGCATGCTTTGCCCAGCTTTAATGTCACGCCTGTCTTCTGTGAGTGTGTTGATGAAGTTGTTATATTAAACTTAAAACTGAACTAGTCAAAAACTTCAACAAAAAAAAAGGTTAAATATATGGAAACAAAAATTTCACTATATTTCGTTTTATCATACGAGGCAAGTGATTTGCCTAATTTGAAGGGTATACTAATGAAAAGGCAGACAGTTACAGATTACTTTCAAAATTTTGAGTAGGATAAAGTCGAAAGGTTTTCAATTTAAAAACAACAGTAAAATATTAAATTTATAGATATCGATATTTGCCAAGCGCAACACTAGTAGGCGTCGCTTTTGATGAGGCGGCTAAGTGAATTTCACTTTGATCTCGCCGAAGGGGGAAATTGCCTCGCTTCCAGTCCGAGTTTCAACTGAAAGAGGTGTTAAATGGACGCCTTGTGACAACTCCACCACTTAGAGTTTCTACAACTGGTTAATGCAATTATAGAGCCTTGTAAGAAATTAAAATGGGCCAATGACTACGTTTATTAAGAATCTGAAGGAAAGATGGACAGATTTCATGGAGATTGGTCCTTCGAATAAATCACTCCCCACATGAAAGTACATTCTCCTTCTACTATAGTATTCTGTGAGATCCTATTGAAGGGTTTATGTGTTTTGTGTTTAGAATAAATGTTGCTAGGATCAATAAACGGACTATACATCTGATTTTTTGGGAAGGTAAAATTTTTATTTGAGACTAGCAACACACGCCAGCGTCATTCAGGTAAACAGAAAAAAATAGACTAATTTTTTTTGTTAAACGAGCTTTCTAGTAGTGTAAGAATTTTTATAATCGATTCAGTAGTTTTAAGAGTTCATCCGGAACAAACAAACAATCAAATCTTTTCTCTTCATAATTATTAGTGTAGATAATTTGATATTTTATTTAACAGATGTAATTAACTTATAGAATAACGTTTGATATTTAGTTATTATAAAACGCAAAATAACAGAGACAAACAGTGAGTCCAGCCTGGAATATTTTAATCATGGCCACCCTACTCAAAACCACAAACCACTAAGTATTTGACCGTCAAGGTAAGCGTACAAAAGGTAAAACCTCAGTGCCAGCCGCTCCTTCGCTTTGTGCAATCTGTGTACTACAAAGTGAAGGCCTTTTTTAAATATGTTGAATCCTAAAAGAGCACGGAGATTTCTTTTTGATATTTATATTTTAACAAATGAATATGAGAACAATAATACAAGGGGAATAGCTCCGTAGTTTAGAGAAATTTAATAATTTTCGGTCTTGTCTTTTCCCTCCTTAGAAATTATTTCTTGAGAATTTGTCTCCGTAACCCGGCAGAGATTATGGATTTCCATTTGGCGCGATCCTGGCACACCTCTCTCGCTTCTTCTACGTCCATACATCAACGCATACATGCTCAGTTACGGGAACTCCTTATATCGCTCTTCTTTAGTATGTCACTAAACTGATCGATATAAGTTCTCCTTAGACGTCCCCTGCCAACACTTTATTTTATAAGCAAGTATGATAGATAATTAAAAAAAAAAAACAAACAAAAAAGCCCACTGACTACCTATACCTTTATATAATCTGATAGATAGGAAGGATACGAATTTAATCACACCTTATCAAAATCGGTCTAGACGTTAGGCTTAGCAATGGAACGGACATGCATGTGTACGCACGAAGAACTTTTCCTCTAGGTCAGTCATTTTTTTTGTGACTGAAATGACTCTGTGTGCCTGGAAGAGGCATTTACAGCTACGCCGGGTTCGACACGGCAGGGCGCAGAGGGCGCCTAACCTAAGCCTCGGCTCGGGCCGTTACTTTATAATCACCGGGTTGGGGACCTCAGCTTGGGCTATCATTACGCGTTTAGCATTCCGATTCGAGGTTGCCCCAGAGTGTCGAGCCTCTGTTCGATCGGTAGCTTTTGTTGGATGTAATCGGACACTGTTGGTGTCGCTGCAATCGAGTCCCAGAAGGTTTTTTTTGAACAATTAGGAAAAAATGGTGATGACGCTAATAAAAGGTAATCCAACGTTCATGCAAGACTACGCTATTTTACGCCACAGGTTATAAAAGCGTCCGCCATGTTTTAAACAGCATTGACGTTTCCCGCCAAGCGGTCAAGATGGCGGACCAATCAGTTGAGTGGCTCATCACTAATTCATTAGAAGCGGTGAGGTTTCGATCTTTCCTCGCCTTCGTAATGCAGTATATAATGAATAAATTACCCGAGATTCATGATCCTAGACAAAATATTGATACGGTTCTTATACTCAGAAATAATGTGCTGCTATTACAAACGTACGTGCTGCACTGTACACATGATATACTACCGTTCACACTGTCGAAAACATTCACATAAAACATAGCACAACGCACACATTACCTTCTGATTTTCCTCGCTGAATTTTTCTGAAATTTCACCAAAGTTTTTCTGGACCTAAATATAGCCTATGTTATTCAGAGATAATAAAGCATTGTATAGTGAAAGAATTTTTGAAATCGGTCCAGTAGTTTTTGAGTTTATTCGGTACAAACATACAAAAACACATATATTTCCTCCTTATAATATAAAATAAGTGAAGATAAGAGAAAATAATCTCAATCAAAATCAGTTTTTCAGTTCGGTTTCGATTTACAGGCAAAACAAAATTCGTAACTTTTCTTTTGTTTTTTTTTTTTGTAAAATACCAAGATGATAATTTCAACTCACCGACGGTGGTGAGCAGCATGTTGTCGAGCAGCAGAGCTATGGCCACAATCACCAGCACCAACTTGCGCGACTCCCGGCAAGCTGCCACGCGCGCGCGCCACCCGAAGCCGTCCGACGCCGCGCCCATCTTGCTGTCTTCTGGATTGACCTGAGATAAAGAAACCTAGTTAGTGAGGCTCAAGGACTCAATAAAACCATTTCTCCTTCATCCATACATCTACGCATACAAGCTCGTCGGTTATGGGTACTCCTTATATCACTATTTTTTAGTATGTCACTAATCTGATCGATATAAGTTCTCCTTGGACGTCCCCTACCAACACTGCCACTCACTTTTGCTACATAAATTTGTTTCGTTACTCTCTCTTCATTCATCCTTTCAACATGTCCGAACCACCGAAGCAATAACCAGCAACACTGCCAACTTTTTCCAATCCTTAAAAAGGAAGATTCTAATAATATCTTTCACGAAAGGGTAGAGACAATCTTACGTCTAATTTTCTGTGTTTGAACTACCGAGAAACTATACAAGGTTTGTAAGAAACGGGATTCTTACAACGATTGGATATTTCGGCACAGATGCGCCATGGTCACGGGCTGACCAAGGCGCATGCAAACCTTGTATAGGTAAAAACCACGAATGTTTAAAGATATATTTCGATAAACTTTTGTAACTTTGATAAAACAGAAGCACTATTTAAGATAATATTTGTGGCACAACGCCAACACGTCTTAATAAGTGAAGGAATAATTCAAAAGACAATTGAATAACTATCATCGGTGACAAGGTTAAGCGAACTGAAAAATTGGCCGCATTAAAGAAAAGCGACGTCACAATGGCGGCAAATCAAAATGGCGGCCGGAAATGGGACGAGAGCTAACGACTCGTTCGCAGCAATATGGCGGCCCTCGTTTCCGTTATTCGTCTCCGCTACAGATAATATTAATTCGCCCGTTCAAAGTTTTAATCACGCCCGTTTAAATGTTTTAATAAATTTAAAGCGCTGGTTGAAACTTTTAATTATTATTTAATGTGCTTACGTTTTCAAATGTTTTAAGCAAAACATTAACATAGTGTGTGGGTTTCCACTGTCGAAAACATATTCTCATCTCAGTTTTTTCAAAGAGTAAGACAAAGTTTGTTTCGATACACGATTTTACGCCAGTGGATACCCAAGGTTAGGTGATAGTGTTTCTTACCTAAGATTGTATAATACAAAACTGAATTAAAATACTTTATTTTAGAGGACGTTAAGAGACAATTATAAATAAATACACCCTCACGGCCGTAGCCCTGAGGAGTAGGTAGAGATTACAGATTTCCAATTGCCCCACATCTCTCTTCTCTGGTTATTTTACTGCTTCTACCTCAATACCGCCTTTTTATGGTAGAAAGTAGCAAACGAGCCAGCGGGTCACCTGATGTTAGGTGACATTCTTAGTAAGCAAACGAGTTGCAGATGCGTTGCCTACCTTTAATGGACAGAGGAGATACACAGGATGTTCCCATTTCCTATCCTTCCCTTCTCCAATCCTCTTTCCCTTCCCACCCTATCCTTATTCTCTTTCTTTAGTAATTCAATCTGGACGATATAAGTTGGAACTACTACTTCCCTTACCACTGCCATTCACTATTCCCTTGTCACTTCATTCATCCTTTCAATACACAGGAAAGCATTGAAGGAAATTAATAAATTTAAAATAATCTATTATAATGTGCTTATTAAAGAAACAATAATTTTACGATAACTGTAAATAGACGGTTAGTCAATCGAGAGAGTGGTTCGAAGTTAATTTCTCCAGAGAATAAAGTCGCTATCGGTTTTCCTTTGATCCGCCGCAAATCTTTAAATCTCTGAATAATATAATAAATAATAAAGGACCGACAATACTGGAGCTAGAAGATAAAGATTCTCCTTCATAAATGTCTTTATTTTTGTCAATCCGAAGGAATTTATTGCAATGGTAGACTTGTATAGTTACATATTTAGTCCTAAAGATAATTTAATTTTTTGATATTAAGTTTTGCAAAAAAAGTAAAAAAATCACGTTTGTTGTATGGGAGCCCCCTTTAAATATTTGTTTTATTTTAATTTAATTATTTATTATTAAAGTGAATATATAACTAAATATTCTGTGAATATTTCAAGCGTGTACCTGTTGCCGTTATCAAAGTCGAGCTAAAACGAGCAAAAAAATCACGTTTGTTGTATGAGAGCCCCTTTAAATATTTATTTTATTCTGTTTTTTAGTATTTGTTGTTGTAGCGGCAACAGAAATACATCGTCTGTGAAAATTTCAACTAACTATCACGGTTCATGAGATACAGCCTGGCGACAGACGGACAGCGGAGTCTTAAGATCCCGTTTTACACTTTGAGTACGGAACCCTAAAAACCATCATCTTCGTTAATTTATAATCTCACTAGATATTTCATAAACTGCCAGAAATCGTGATATAAATGAATCATTCTCAAACGAAACAAAAATACCTTCGTTTCTTTTGATGAACATAATTTTAGGATATTATTTTGTATGTACCTTTCATCTCCAACACCACGGACCTAAACCTTGCATTCTAAATTAAACCTCAACGTTAGGTTCCAGTAAGATTGTAATCTGTTGCTAAAGGAAGTATCATCTATTGCCCAACAGATGTCGCTCTCAGAACTACACAACACGATTATCATTTACTGTCCAAATATGGGGGACGAAAGTTTGGAAAAACTAATTGTGGTTGGCAATGACGGCAAAAGACATCGCAGCCGCTCACCAAGATGGACCGATCAAGTTAAAGATCAGCTATCCTCCAAATTCTATACGGTCGTAAGATACTGGACAGAAACTGGTGGAAGTAGATCATGGTCCAGGTGCTGCCCTGATGCTGACCACGATCCTCAGACATGAGGGACCGACCCTAGAGAGTGGAGATATGCGTTTGTACTGGATTAACACCTATACAGATAAATTTAAAAATTCAAACATCATTTAAATACAAAATTTCATCCAAATCATTAAAACCATTTCCGAAAAAGGCGAAATATACAAGAATAACTCGAGAATTCGACAGTTTTACAATTAGTACCGGAGGCCTAATTTCAGTCCTCTTCCCCTTCCCGCCCTTTCCTCATAAGGATAGGATGGGAACGGAAAGAGGATTGGACGGGGAGGGGGTTAACGGGGAAAAGGAAATATCCTTATTCCTGCCCATGCCCTCCTCTGTCCATTAAAGGTAGACAACGCATTTGCAACACATGTGCTTGTTGCGGATGTCTATGGGTGGCGCTCACTTGACGTCAGGTGATCCGCTTGCTCGTTTCCCTCCTTTTGCCATTAAAAAAACTAGTATTAAGACCCTGGCTATTGCGGATGTCTAACGTGTATAATGCAGTCACTAAAAATCATGTGAACCATTTATTTGCCTTTTATTTTAAAAGCAGGACCACCGCCTTTATATCTTATTGTGACGTCACTACACGTCTCGTGTCTTTATAGGCACTTTAGAAGGGCCTTTACAGCGAAGCAGTGCTAACTTGAAGTGGTCGTAACTTTCAACAGCGCGAGCACTTAAAGATAACTTAACCCAAGCAATATAGAGCTTAGTTAGAGCTTACTAACGATGGTAGTAAAATGACCTTCAATATCGCAGTTATAATTTAATATACAACGGAGGAACACATTAAAAAAAATATTTATTAACTCACGCAGAAGGTATAAAAAACTCAACTTTTCCCGCCACCTTTTTTTGGTTTCGGGAGGTGGGGGTGGGGAATCTTAAACAAGATATACTTCTGGGGGAATGACAGGGTTATGTGAGGTTTTAATCACTAAAACCCCCTCAGTGGCCGTCCTCGTGTACGATA
>JWHW01055116.1:172196-185433 GCA_000931545.1 Papilio glaucus
CGCAGACGATCGCCCACGAGCTCATCATATTGAGGAGGTAGTGAAGCATACCGTACCGGGAACTGTTCCAGAATGCATCACCGAAGCGGGGATCGTATCTGGAGAGAAAGGAATTCAGGAATTAGTGACTGGACCTTCCTCTTCCTCTATCAGCCATCATATCTGAATCCAGATCCTTTCACACAATCCATCCATACTTTCTTCGGTCTTCCAATACCCTATCCACGTTCATTCATTACTTTATTCGCTTTGTCTCTATATAGCATGCCCATCCTACGTTCACCTCTTGCTCCTCAATTTCTCTGTCACCGGCGCAACTTCCAGACATGCCCGCATCCGTGTCTTGCGGGTCCTAGTTTTTTATATAAATATTACGACGTTACTATGGCAACGGACCACTTACTTAATGGCGACAGGATAGATAGTCCCACCGACTTCGAAGCTCCCCTTCTTGAACTGCATGACAGACGTGTTATTGATGCAGGTACCCTCGGGGAAGATGAGGATGGGCGGGTTGTCGGGCACTGATATGTGTTCTTTTAATCTGGAAGGAAAATAAAACCTTTAATATGCTAGGATTTCAAATGTTGGTCCTTCGAGCCGGATGAATAGACGAAGACCAGCTCTTATCTGTTTGGATTACCACACTTAGAAAACCCAATTATCTATTTAGTTATTAATGGCTCAAAATAAGCTGAAGTAGGAGATTATTCTGATATGAAGAAAGTTGAAGTACCTTCTGGCGACTGCGTGCCGATCCTTTACTTCCGATCTCTCGAACCATATATGGGGCGAAGCCCTAGCCAATGCCCGTTGCAGGAGCCCTAGAAAACCGTCGTGCCTCTGACCAATCTGAAACAGTACTTTGTTAAAATACCAAAATATATAATTAAATGAACATTTTTGATTCATATATGTTACAAAGTGACCCCAAATTCTTTTGGACATCACAAACATGCAAACCAATGAATTAATGAGATCCCAAAAACAAACATCACTATGATCAAAACAAACAAGTCTTAACTTACGGTACCTATAAAAAAAACACCTGGAATTACAGATATAATAAAAATAAGTCCTGTTCGACACGGTCACAGCAAATCTCTCATCCGTGAGTTCACACTACCGAAAACATTCACATAAAACATTGTCATCACAGTTATTTCAGAGAAAGAAAGAGGAAGACAATATGTTTGAAAGAATAAGGATATTTCTTTTCCCCATTTATCCCCTCCCTTATCCTCTTCCCTTTCCCATCCTTATTAGGAAAGGATTGGAAAGGGAAGAGGACTGAAATTGGACCTGCCGCACTTCACTCAACAGACGAAACTCAGAATACTTCTACTGGACGCGTGTCTTCTGTGAGGTCGTGGTATTTCACCAGTCGAGCCGGCCCTGCAGGGCAACAGATGTTGCGGGCTCTACCACTGTTGATCCATCCGTAACTTTTATGACAGTTGCGTTACTTCTTTGCTTTACTACAAGTCTTCTGTAAGTTCGTGGCACTTCTAGCAGAGCTGTACCATTCTTCTATCAGAAACTCACCAAGGAATAACAGTTGTCACACATCAGTACCAGTACGTCGATGGGACTGGTATGATTGGCTACACATATCCCGGTCTTCGGTCTATTGATGTCACCATCATGGTATGTGATCACCATGGAAATACATCTTGACAGGAAGTTGAAGCTCATTATTGAAGTGGCGTGGTTCACTCGCTGCTTGAACGGTCCATCTGGTAGGGTTCCCACGCATGCTGTGCTGAAGATCAGCCACCACACCTAAGCGATGGAATGAATGAACGCATGCTTCACGGAATACTATAAATATTCCGGAATATTCATGACGTAATAATATGTCAACAATTGTGAATTTCGTCTGTTTATAATTTCACTAGGCATATTATAAACTCATAGCAAATCGTTGACAAGCGTATCAAATCGTCAAAATATGAAGTGATATGTTTCTTGCGTTTTTTAATCTTAGAGTGGAAGATTTATAGGTTAGGTTTCTTAGATAGGCCATGATAGTGACAAATAAAATCTTAAAAATGTGTTTATATAAAAAATAAGTTTATTGAGTTTGACATGATTCGTCAAAATGTCAATAATCAATGAGTATTTCAATCAGATCACAATTTCCTGTCAGTTTATAAAAATATATTATTTTAATATTGAAGGAAATGTTTTAATTTCACTTTGTTGACAAATGTATTGAGTGATTACAACAGTGTTGCCAACAAAAAAAAATCTTCCCAATCTGGATATTTCCCCATTTTTCATCAAACTTTGGTACACAACATTCTATTTTAATTTCTAACATAACCTATCCCAATTCAAAACCCAAAAACAAAGAGACATAACAATCCCTCCATTGACATATAAAAACTCAAAAACATATACAACCATATTATAAAACCCACAGACATAGTGTGCACACGTTACAAAATAATAAAAAAACTACCAAAGAGAAATAACTGTTGTAGCTGAGTATAATGACATCTATCGGGCTCGTGTGGTTGGCAACACAGAAGCCCTTTTCGCTCGGAAGATGCTGGGCGTCGTGGTAGGTGACAACGCAAGATAGACTCCTCATTAGGATCCTCATTGATATTTTGTAGGAAATCGCGCCGAAGAAGCGACGCAAGCGCTTCGTGGGCAGCGTGCTCACCAATAGCATAGACCACAGCAGCGTCAGCACCTGGTGTTACCAGTTCGACGGTAACTTTTAGTAGGATACGGTAGAAATTTCGGACAGTGGCGTTTGAAAAGATTATGAAAGTTTGTTCTATCTAAATAATCGGTATTTACATAAAATTAAAAAATATTAACGTTTTTTTCTGCATAAAAGCTAATAATTAGTTAAAAAAACATATAATATATACCCCATATGAACCCATAGGCCTCTTTCGGATGAGGTATTAGGCACTTGTAAAAAATATTACTAAAAACTATTCTTGTTAGTCACAATTTAATTCTCAAAAAAAAAGCCCAGCAAAAAATAATTTTGATTCCCCAATCTAGTATTATTTACTTCAGTGTAAAATATACTATATTTAAACCTACTAAACTTCTAGACATACTGAAATTCGAAAAGTTGAAATTCATAAGTTGGTCCTTCGGGTCGGATGAACTTCCAAATTATGTATTACTTGTTATCCAAGAACTGTTTTGTAGTTTGCTACACTATCTTAATACACAAATAAAAAACACCCTTAAATGTACTACTCACCCCAATAACGAAGATGAGTAACCTCAAGGGCAGGAGGAAACAGTACCTGACGACAAAACCCATCATCCAGATGATGGTCAGTCTCCAAGTAAGAAATTCATACTGTCTGGAATGGAGAAATACAAAGATAAAAAGAAGTTCTAGAGCGAGAAAGAAAAAGAGAAAAAGGCAGATAGAAATGGAAATTGCTATCCCACATAAGTGAATGAAAAAACGAGCAATCGTAATGTTTCAAAATTAATCGCTAACGCCTGCAAGTGGGGTAGACAGTGATTACAGATGTTCTTTTCTTAGTGCTAGCCAAAGTAGTTTGGTTAGTTTCTTCTTTTATAATGTAAATCGAATATAAAGAATGTAGACAAACTCTATGAGAAGCGAGACACAAGTCAAAAGCCACAATTTACCTATTAGTCCTAGTGAGGAGGTTCCAGCTCCTCAACTCTTCGGCCTCGAAGACGGACGTCACCTGGTCCTCGATGATGGACTCCATGCCGGCCTTCACCAGGTCCATACAGTGATAGAAGTGGAATTCAATATTAGTCTGGAATTAATAAGAAAACAATCATTCGAACTGTCACTGTTAGGGGTCGTTCTAGATAGGCAAAAATTAAGTTTAGTTAACCATCTGCTGACGTTCATAATATTCCTAGTGCGATTGTAAACCGACGAATTACACCGGTCAGTGACTATCACACAATATCACGTGATATCTTGGTCGTTTGCCACATTCTACAATAAAAATTATGGGAATGTATTGATCTTTCTATTTTTACCATTTGTGATATAATCTGTGGTATAAGTTCCTTTTTTATAGTATAAATGGGCAAAGGATTGGAACAAATCGCCAGCGTCAGTGTTTCCGTCGGATTATGGCGTGGGTACCTTCAAAAGAGTGAATAGGCTGTTACCAAAATAGTGAGAACCATCTTTCGACTTGTTAGAAAACGTTTGTGGAGCACCATTACAACAACATAACCCAGGAACTGCAGACGCACTCCCGTCCTCCGGTGTAGGAAGGTGTACACTCTCTTCAAGAATCTTAAGGTCGTATTGGTTTGGAAATACCGCTGGATACGAGTAGCGTCGAAACCGGTAAACTCTTCAAGCGTAGACCATCCTCAAAGAACGAAGCACCTGCAATTCCGTAATAGGCTACCCCCGCTATTCGTTTGCTACTATCATTTGCAACAAGTACTAGTTAATTTAAAATAAAACAATGACTAGCTTTATCATCATTCATCATACAATAATGATATTCGGACAAAGAATACGAATGTCACCTCACTGTTCAAAATCGGTCACCACAATTAGGCTACGAACTTGTATCAAGGAAGTGATTGTTGTAAACAAACAAAAGTCACCATACATGGCGGCCATTACACTTTTTATACTTTCATCGGAAATGTAATCACTTGAAAATCGTGAGATAAAGTGAAGTGAGATTGTGTAATATGGATAACTAATGTTATAAGGCTATTTGAGAAAAAGTTGTTTTTCGAAAAGATTTTGAAATTTACATATTTTAACGTAAAAACATTTGTTGTACAAAAATCACAGATTTTGATAAACAAGGTACACATAGCACGCATAAAGTCAAGTACAAAATTCGCTCTAGCTACCTGTGAAATTTATCTCTCACCTCTCCATTCCCCTGCTCTGTTCTCTGCCCGATCTGAACCCTCCGGTAGTTTAACTCTGGTGAGGGACCCAGTATCTCTTGTCGTTCGATCACTGTCGTTTTTGTACCTGGAACAAGGATTTTTTTATAGGGGAAGGTGGCAAACGAGCAAGCGGATCACCTGATGTTCTGTGAGCGACAAAACTAGCTCCTCAACAAGCAAATGAGTCGCAGATGCGTTGCCTACCTTTAATGGACAGAGGAGTGGATAGACAGGAGAAAAGATTTCTTTTCCCCGCCCCCTCTCCCCGTTCCCATCCTATCCTTATGAGGACAGGGTGGGAAGGGCGGGACTGTAATTAGGCCTCCGGCACCTCACTCATCAGACGAAAGGTAGAGAAGTACTCTACTTCACGCCTGTTTTCTTTGAAGTCGTGGTATTTCACCGGTCGAGCCGGCACATTCGTGCAAAAAATGTTGTTGCGGACTCTACCACTGACAAATTGACTCACGCTATGTTTCTCAACGGATGATCAACAGATAAGTTAGCTAGCTGTCAAACGTCCGATCAAATCTCATTGCTGTTAGAAGCTTGATCAACTTCTCTCTTTTAAAAACTTAATTATATTTGCCAAGGCAGTTAACTTAACAAGTGTTAGTTGAAAATATAATACACCTTTTAGAAACCGGCGTCAGTATGTCATTGAGTTGAGATCATAGAGTTTTAAGATGTATGAATGTAGAAGAAGCGAGAGAGGTGTGCCAGGATCGCGCCAAATGGAAATCCATGATCTCTGCCTATCAGCTGCTCACGCCCGTAACCCAGAGGTTACGGGCGTGAGCGCATATTTATTTATTTATTTTAAGACTGCAAACGCGACACCACACTGACATTGCAAGTATGCGTAGATGTATCAACTTAGAAGAAGCTAGCGAGGTGTGTGAGGACCAAGCAATTGAAATCCATAATATCTGCCTATCCTTATGTGTTTTAGGATGGGAGTGGTATTTTAAATGAAGACTACTTGAAACGAAAGCTGTATTAGACGATATTCGGTAGGTGAAAATCTTATGCAACATGCTCATTTGGCTTGGGAACAATTTCAACGAACTTTTTTTCATTTATTTTTCCTCTATTCATTTTTTTTTGGGTTTATTTTTGTTCATTATTTATTGTATTTTAGAACTATTGTCGCGCCTTCCCACCTGTTTTGAGTTTTCGCATCTGTCGTCAGTCCAGACTGCCTGTATTTTTTTTTATTTATTCTATTTTAGACGTTATTCAATTAACTTAAAGTAGGTATTTGTCTCCGATATATTAAATGATTTAAATTACCCCACATCTAGTTTCGACAGCCGATATTTAAACATAGGTTAGATCATACGTTAATGTCACGGTAAAATTTGAAACATCGTCAGTTTATAATCGCACTAGTGATATCATAAACTGAGAGTAAATGGTTAATAGAACTAAAACATTTTATTTTTAATAATTTTTATAACACAGCTCTACAAATAAAAGAAAAAAATTTGTTGCTCTGGATATCTTCGTAAATTTTCATGTTATCAAGTATCCAGATTACGTATATATTCATGAAAGCACTGAATGTGCTCTTGTTTTTTATGTTTTTGACATATCTCATATGTTGAACAATTATCGGCTTGTTAGTAATGAAATTTATTTTCCCTGTCATAATTAGGCTTCTGTGCAACTACTTCGCGCATATAAACATCACGTGACCCTTATTCTTAGACTCCTTATTCGTCAGATCAGCTGAGATCTCAAAAAATATAATAATTTCCGGATAATTTAGGAAATTATAGTGAGGAACAGGGAGAACGGTTCCACCAGGATCTAAAAGTGATGGAAGAAAGGTATTCGGGTCGATGGGATTGTCATATGATGGCAGATTACTGCTGGTCTATAAAAAGAGATTATCCTCTGAAAAATTATAAAAGAAAAGCTCATAAAAGGCGTTTTATGGAAATATAATATATGTTTCGGATATTTTCCTCTACATTCACTTCGATGTAATTAAATTTCTCGGAACAAAACTGAAATTATAGATATATCTATTATTTTGTTTCTTGTTTTCCGATTTTTGTAAAGTAAAATAAAAAATAAAGATTTTGAAAAAACCAGAGCAAATCTTACAAAATCATTAATAGTTTCGTAAATTGTAAGCATAAATATATCTAAAATCAATCTTAGATCTAAGGCAACAAAACCACTGTAGAACAGTGTAATCAACTTCAACCTAACAGAACCTAATCCATAATTAACTTACATTCAAACTCTTCACTGTTTGTACTTTAATAACACAAAGCAGTTCACAATTTGACGACACATAATTAAATATGTTCAATTGTAAACGGTATCGAATTCACAATTTTTTCACAGTGTATACGCTAGTCAGATTAAAGACTAACAGTGTTTACAATTTCACCGTGACATATACGGAACGTAGCGATGAGATTTCCTCGGCCTTTCGCAAACGAGCGTTACATAACATCTAGCATCGCGCCGGTGAAACGCGACGGTAAACAAACGAGCAGTTTTTATACCACTCTACGTCCAATCTAAACATATGTTGCGACATACATTATCTACAACGTATGTTAATTAAAATAAATGAATATGCGCTCACGTAACCCAGAGAGGTAGACAGAGACCACGGATTTCCATTTAGCGCGATCCTGGCACACCTCTAGCTTCTACATTCATACATCTATGTATGTTAAAAATTTACTTTATCTTATATAGAAACTTCCAGAAGATGAACAACGTCTTCTTATAAAAGACTAGCTGGCCCGGCAAACTTCGCTCCGCTTCCAATAGATGGTTCACTATTTCGGCGATAATAGCTTACACATAAAAGATAGATATATGCTGTCGCGGACTTTTTTATAGAACTATTTAATGTAAACATTTCCATTATACATTGTACACGTGTAACTCTAACGGTTTTTGCAGCGCACACCAGTATAGCTCGCATATGGCGGACCTTTTCCTCCTTACTTGACACTTATCGTTATATTTTGTACAATTCACACAATATCTTTATAAATTACAGCCTATGTGTCTACGTCACGTACCTACGTCATCACTGTTTTCTTGTGACAAGCAACGGCATCTATACCACAGTCTACCTAAGATACTTTGTGAACCCGTTGAGTTCCTAAGGGCCTTGTACATGACGTATTTCATGCGCGCTGACGACGCGCGTTGAACGCAATTAGTGCGCCTAACAACGCAGGATCATCGAGCTTGAATCGCTTCAAACGCACAGACATCGCGATACGATGCTGCTGAACACACTGCTGATCGGCGTGTGCGCACTCCTCCACACCGCTTTTCCGCTCTTTCGGCTGTTTGAAGCGTTTTCCATTAGCGTCTGCTAATACTTGCTTATCAAACACGGCGCGTCGTCAGCGCGTCGCAAAAACTTCGTGTGTAATGTCCCTTAGATCCCGGAGCCCTAGCCATGCACTCGGACCCTTGTGTGCTTTTAGTCTGTACAATACCCTGTCTCTCCTCTTGAGGGCCGATATTACTAAGAAAATAGTGGTAAATATACCATTAACGCCATTCTCCTTGATGATGGCGGATGGTGGCTTGTCGTCAGGCACGAGGGGTTCCTCTTCATCCGAGCTGTCGCTCCGTTGCAGCTTCTTGGCGACTTCGATGTGCTGACGGCCATACTGTAAAGAAGCGACAATTTTAAGCATGATGTGTAGCACATCGACGAGCATTTCAGTTAACAAATACAACGACGGTGTGGGTTCTTGTCCCATTTAATGGCTTAAAACTAACACTTGTCAAGTTAACCGCCCTGACACACACTTCACACCAATGAGCTTTGATCGGACGTTTGACAGCTACCTAGCTAATTAATCCGTTGATCATCCTTTCAGAAACGTGAGTCAATTTGTCAGCGGTAGAGCCCGGAACAACCAAACCAATCATACATCGTTACCTCACAAGAAAATCGTTCTAAGATTGCTCTTACTTAGGTAATGGCGACAAAAACTTAGGTGCACAGTTATAGCGGAAAGCGGAAGCGGTTAGTTATACCGCAATGAAGTTTATAATGATAGTAATGGAATAAATTCACTTAAAAAATATTTCCTTAATACAGTCAAAAAATACTATTATAAACGCGAAAATCAGTCTGTATTTTTGTATGTTTCACGCCTAAATCACTGACGCAATGTTATTGGGTTCGGTTGTTAAGATGCTGGGCGTTGAAACTACATCAGTTTATAATCGGACTAAGCAGTTTATAAATCATTGACAATTTAACGTGTGTTCTCGACAGTTTATAAACTGTCGAAGTCAAATCGTTAGATTGTGAACTGATATTTTGCTTGGATTATTACGAAGTTGAAATTAAAATAATATAAAATCATATACGTTAGGTTCGATAGTTGGACGTGAAAGTGTCGTGAATAATTGCGGTCAGATTATAAACTAACAAAGTTCACAATTAATCGGTGACATAGATACGGTCTACGCAGAGAAGGAGCATACTCGTTTCTCCCCATCTTCCTTACATAACAAATAAATTTTTATGTAAGGAAGATGGTAGTAGTAACAACAAAATCTGATGTACGAAGGCTCGACCGGTGAAATACCTTCACCGGACAGAAGACACGCCGTCAAGTAGGAAGTATTCTGAGGCTGATGAGTAAGGTGCTGGAGGCCTAATCCTTTCCTTCTTCCTAGCCTATTCTAATGCACATTGTCTATTCCTTTACCGCTCCCGCTACAAGTGGGGCCCCACATTTACCCCAAGGTCGAAAGTTAGTCTGTTTACGCAATACGTTTGGATCGCGGCAAAAACTACTAAATGCGATGTTTATAAATACATTTATGAATTATTTCGTGTATAACCAGAGGTTGTTAAGCCACGGCCCGCAACATTATGTATCCTGCCAGTACAATAAGTACGGGCCGTTATGTCATTGCTCTGAGCTTCTCTATTCTAACATTACATAAAATATATTTCTTGCTGATTTTACTTAATTATTAATTATAATTAATACTTCAAAGGTCATTTCAACAGTTCAAATAGTCGTGGGTTCAAATCCGCCATTCGACTATTGTGAACCATTTTCAACCAAGGTTAAGCTTGGTTGGGAATTTTTAAATGAAATATTAGTAATCTAGCTGTGCCCCGCGGTTTCACCCGCCCTGCAATTTTACATAAACTAAGTGATATTACCTACTTAATACTACCGTAACCTCATCATCTCCTTGCGCTTTTCCCGGGTATGTGTGGGCGACACAATATGGCCGCTGCACCGTTAAATTGATATAACTTTTTTATTTATAAACCGATTGAGATAAAACAAACACTAAATGTTAAGTGAAGCTTACCACAATACATTAGTGACAACCGCACCCAAATCGGTTAAGATTAGCGGTAACAAACGCACAGACAGACAAAAAATGTAATAATCATTGTTTTGGGTTTTATTGCGTTTATGAAGGCCCCCAATAATAGTTTTTCTCAAATATCTTCCATGTACAGACAGCGATCAGTTACATTTTTATTATATGTATAGATTATTTCAATAATCATATAAATGTCCGAAGAGGGTTGGCATCAGGCAGGCGGTCTTGAAACAACTATAGACAAAACCTATTACAGTATGGACTACGGCCGTACTGCCGACCCCACATAAAAAATGGAAAAGGGGCAGGGAGATAAAGAAGAATTAATGAACCAAACATCATTTACAAATCTTTTCCCTACAATTGTTTGTTAATTTTCTCTCTTTTTTATGTGACATTATTTTTGGATAATAATTTTTATATCATTTCATTTTAAAAACTTAACAGTCGTGGTAATTGACGAGAAATTTATAAATAGCTCGACTGATATTGTCAGGATATTTTTTAAAATCTTTTTTGTTAAATATTTTTGAAATTAAGGTTAAGTTCCGTTCTTAGCTGACGTCTACTCGGCAAAAGGAAAATTCCTTCCAAATTTCTCGTCTCTAAGCCAATGGTTCCAGAGGTATCGTGATGAGTCAATAAATATCTTATATATGTGCGTGTACATATAAATAGATGTATCTACACATACATTGATAATATATAAAAGTAATAAGCCACTATCTACCCTTAATTAGATTAAAGGTATAAAGATAATGATTGGTTGATTAACCGATAAGCCGCAACTGTCACCTAGTAACAAATATGTAATGAACCGAGGTCACTACAACATTGCCTGTTGAATTTATATTTTCCATCGAATATATCACAAGAACAGAGAAACTGAACAATTCCTGTGTCGTCATCGTCAATAAAATCAACAAGAGCGATCTCGAACCTCCGTCCTCACAACCTTGATCATTAGCTTTCAACTTCGCGGTTTTCGCTTAACTTCCTCCTTCATACAACCGCGTTATGGGATGATCCAACCCCAGCATTATTTCCTTATTCAAGTCCAGTATATTTAAATATCAAGGACTGATGACAGTACAATAATTTCTTAACTCTGTCGTATCCTGACTACGACGAGGATACGAAAAGGTAATTTCATTTTAAAATTGAGAATAACGCCATCTAGTTGTAAGTTAGGGTAATTGGCCTCTTAAAAAAAGATTTGCGTACTAACGTTTTAACAAAAGATTTGTAGCGCAATGTTTTAGATCATTTCACAAAAGGTGAACTCCAAGGCTACACCTAAAAGTCCCTTACAGGCGCGACCTGTAACCTAGAGGGATAGGTAGAGATTAAGGATTTCCATTGGCCACGGCATTTCACCTGTTTCTCTTCTATACATGCAAGCACGCTTTACAGTTACGAGTACTCTTCCCGTCTTCCTCTTGTACGTCCCTAATTTGGTCGACACTAAAATGTCCCTTACCAATACTGCCGACTTTCGTTACTCTTTCTATCCTTTAGATTACTATCATGGACGGATTAACTACATAGTAAATGACCTTGAATTAATCATGTCTTAGTAACAAATGATAACTTGGTTCTTAGTGTCCTTGCCCAATCTTATCGAATGATAATCCAAAACATATATTCGAAAAACATTTTTTTTTAAATAATTAACAAAAACAATTTCGTTTTTATTGTTAACTAACTGTTCCTGAAACTTCGCGCGAGAATTAAATAAAATATCCCTAGTTTTTGGTACTATACCAAAATTAAATTAGCCTATGTTATATATTAACGAAGTTTGCCGCGGCTAGTTTATAATAAGTTAGTTATTTTTATTTGACTACCAAAATATTCACTACAAATAACTTATATGTCAAAATAACGTTTGCCGGGTTAGGTCGTTATTATAAAAAATGTATATTTGCGACCGCATATTTCACTTTTAAACCACACATCACAGATTGTGACTGTGGGTGGTTGCAGCCTCAACGTCCCCACGTGCCACTGTGTCACATGTGGTTGTAGGGGTGTAAGCTGTACGGGGGTTTAAATATATATTTCGGTTAATATTATGGTTAGCATCATATTATTCTGGAATTATCTATATCTGATATAATTAGAAATCAAAGTAAACTTACAAGTATCACAAGTTTATTTAAGATTGAGTTGACACTTGATGTATATACTAGTTAGTACGCGCGGCGTCGTCTGCGTTAAATTACTTCGAACAATTACATAAATTGTTCGACATACCTTGTTTCACAGCAAGATGTGATTTTTGTAAACAAATGTTTTTACGTTAAAATTCTTAAATTCCAAACTACAACATTTCCGATGAAAGTATAAAAAGTGTAATGGCCGCCATGTATGGTAAGTGACGTTTGTTTGTTTACAACAATCATATCTCGCTATGACCCAAGGTATATGTAATTATTGTTTCATCTATACTAAAGCATAAAATAAAATACTATAGCAATTATAATAATACCAACCAAAGGTAATTAACTTAAGCAAATGTTATGTAGCAAAAGTGAGTGGCAGTGTCGGTAGGGGGCGCCCTAGGAGAACCTATATCGATCAGATTAGTGACATACTAAAGAAGGACGATATAAGGAGCACCCATAACCGACGAGCATGTATGCGTAGATGTATGGATGTAGGACAAGCAAGATGCCAGGATCTTGAAATCGGTAATGTCTGCCTACCCTATTTCTTATTCTATTGTAATTTCTAGCGCAATTCTCATTTATTTCTAGTGTATTTCCTATAGGTAATAAAATATGATATTGTTTCCGTGTATTTGTTGCGTAATTCAATTTACAAATACCTATATTTACTTATTGTATTGTTAATTTTATCGTTTTGTCTTTTGTTATCGTATATATATGTTGTTTTCTTCGGACATAATATATCCTGGCGTAAAATAGTGTTCATACCTTTTATAAATTCACCCGCGCCGTTTACTCGATATAAACTTTCACCCCCC
>JWHW01055116.1:209490-228085 GCA_000931545.1 Papilio glaucus
GAGAGAGGTGTGCCAGGATCGCGCCAAATGGAAATCCATGATCTCTGCCTACCCCTCTGGGTTACGGGCGTGAGCGCATATTTATTTATTCTTTGGAGCAGTTTCCGAGATTCAGATTGTATACAAGAATTGCTCGTTTAAAGGTTTGAGATAGATACGAAAGATTATTCAAATGAACAAAAAAGTTCCGGAGCGCACAACGAAGACCGTTTTTTTTAGACGAAATTGCCTCCGTAGCTTGTGGTCACCAGCAGGGGGTCGATTCGGGGGTTTTGAAAAGGAGCACTCGATTTTTTCACTCGAAAATTTGCAAAAATTCTTTGAAATGGTATGTTTGAGATCGAGCGATACATACTTAATTTAAAAAATGAGTGGTTTTAACCACTCGCATTTGATTCTACCCATGAGTAAACAAAATTTTAAAAAAGCACTACATGTCGAATCAAAAAAAGAATAATCGAAATCGGTTCACCAGGAGCGGAGTTCTGAGGTAACAAACATTAAAAAAAAAACATGCAGACGAATTGATAGCGTCCTTCTTTTTGAAGTCGATTAAAAATACTCCTAACCTACGTTTTGACAACTGTCAAAAGAAAATATTTAATTTGTCTCTGGTCCACGTCACCGTTGGTTTGCACTAGCAGCAATCGATTAAAATCGCTTCAGATTAACTGCTGCACAATTATATTCAACTGGGGAAATATCAAAATCCAAAACCTGTTAAAACTGTTTTGGCAAGGTAACTCTGCATACGCGGAGGAAAAGTTCTTAAACTCCGCATCCACCTCCGTTAAGAAGTTCTCCGTTACGACCCTACAAGGAATGAGCCCCGTGGCACCAAACTCATTAGAATAAACCCAGAAGTATATTCTATTATTTTTACTTTACGCCATTTTTCTGAAGATGTATTCCAGAAGTCGGACTTCCACCTTAGTTCCAGGTCCACCAGTCGATCGCATCTGCAAATCATTAGCATGCAGCCTATGGGTGGTGGTCGCTTAAAGTCGGGACCACTTGCTCGATTGCCACCTTCTGTTATTAAAAATAGTCGGATCGGCCTACTTGTGCAACCAAGCAGCTAGCGCTCTCACTTTTTCTTTTTTTCCTCAGTTTTAGGTAAATCTAAATTTTTAAGGTTTATCAAAGAACTCCTCGGAATACTAAACTAGTTAGTCTAAATCTTACCATCTTTCGACCACACATCTTAACATCTGGTGGGATCGTGCTCAAGCGTTGATTTATTCATATTAAAAACAAAAAAACGAGTTTCACTTCCACGTGTAAGTGTAACTGTAAGGAAAAAAAGAGTTACACTTACACGTGTAACTCTTTTTTTCTTCCTAATCTGTGGCTAATAAGAAGTAGGTTCGATTTATTTTATTAACTGTTTGTTTGATCAATGCGTGAAACTTTTGAAATATGTTCTAAGATATGTCTAGAACAAATAAATTATGACAATTAAGGCCACCATCTTTGTTATGTAAAAAGATAATAATTTCTTCGTTATTGTCCGGTCCATTAAATACTCACGTATTGGGACGAATCTCGTACAATATATTATCTAGGTAATGTATTAGTGTGTGTATTTAGGGCACATTTGTGTCACAGACAATAATAATACGTTCCTAAAAATACAATTTATTATTTAACAGAAAAAAAAAACTAAACTCCGCGGAGAGGTGACGCACGTACTTTTGGCAAAACTTATAAACCGAGTGTTGCTAGATTTCGAATGTATAATTTCCACAATAATAATCTGCGACAGGTGGACTGTTCACATGAATGGGATAAAAAAAAACAAAAATATTTCTGTTTTTTTTTGTCATAAATTTTGGAAAGAGGGATGTTAATCTTGTATAACTACATTTGACTAGCTTTAACGCATAGCGTTGCTCCTACGAATTTTAGTAAGTAATGCGTTAAGATACAGTGTATAAGAAAGGTCTAAAAGCCCTAGAAGCCACTTACAGGTCAACGCAGTGTAGTTAGGCCTCCCACAAGATGGACCGATGCTCTGGAGGAGGTCAGAGGTGTCTTCGTCTTTATTATTGACGGACGGACGTTCGTTTTGCTTATATCTCTTTTTCTTTTTGCTCGCTTCGTAGCGTGATTTAAATATCCTATAACATTCCTTAATTATTGTATTATCAAATGCAAAAGGAATCATTCAAATCAGATACATAGTTCCTGAGATTAGTGCGTTCAAACAAACAAACTCTTCAGATTTATTATATTATTAATATAAATATAGATATAATTTGTCCATGATGCACCTACGGACCCGTGGACGGAATCATGGAGGCATCATTCACCTCCATGATTCCGTCTCTTTGCTTCCTTATTCCGTAAAAACCGTACTAATTTATTGGTGGTGTCAAACTACTGTGTAAAATATTATTAGTCGTCGTAAATGACGGTAATATTATTACTATATTACCAAAACACTATATTATATAATAACGTAGTGTTTTGATATTTAACATAATTCGTCGGATCCCACACGATGTGGATGTGGAGCCACAATTTATATCCCCACTTAAAACTCTTTACTTTGATCGATAAAAACAATTTACATGTAAAATATTAACACTTTGCTATAAAACTTCTATTACAAATAAGTAATGTAAATGTTTAAAAATTAGTCGATTAGGCAACATTTCATACATCATCCGTTGGAATATTCATACTAGAGAAATTAGAGAATAAGCGACGAGCATGTATGCGTAGATGTATGAATACAGAAGAAGGGAGAGGTGTGCCAGGACAGTGCCAAATGGGAATTCGTAATCACTGCCTACACTCTTATAAATATTTGTTGTTACTTGTCACATATTCTGTATCAATTTAAATGCGTGTGTACTTACACCTTGTTTCATTGCAAGATATGATTGTTGTAAACAAACAAACGTCATTTACCATACATGGCGGCCATTACACTTTATATACTTTCATCGGAAATGTTGTAATTTTGTGGAAATCGTAAGATAAAGTGAAGTGAAATTGTGTACAATGGATAGCTAATGTATAAAGGTAATGTGAGAAAAAGTTGTTTTTCGAAAATATTTTGGAATCTACACGAATTTTAACGTAAAAAAATTTATTTACAAAAATCACATCTTGCTGTGAAACAAGGTATATGTAGGTGCTTAAGAAGTTTTACTTCTCAAGCGTACCAAAACCAAAAAATTATCCCGTGTGCCAAAACTCTTTGTTTGTGAAAAAAGACATTAAATGCAATCGATAACGGTTTAATTAAATAATTTTTAATTATAGGTAAATGTCAAAAAGTTGTTATTGGTTGCCATGGTAACGCTATGCAGTTGGTGTCGCACAAGTCGCGCATCGTAAAAATTCGCGCCAATAGTAGTATAAATTGAAAAACAATTAAAGATGATTTAATTAATTTATTATTAACACAAAATTAAAATTAAGTAAACATGTTGAAGTCTGTACATTGGTAGACACGGGTTAAGAATATTTCCTTCTATTGTTTTGCCTTAAATATAATTAATTTAAAATTACTTTAAATACCGAGGTATTAATAATGTAAAGTATGCATTCTTGACTTCACCTTTAATTCCCGATGATGTGAACACACCCGTTTCGTAACACACGCCTTGGCACCGCTTGTGTGACAAAACCCTCATAATCACCGACTTCTCTACACAAAGTGGACAATATTCTGACCGTCATAAAGTCATCTAGCGACCTAATTTATTGCAGAAAGCGTTATATCGTCTGCATGCAATAAAAAGAGCGAAAATAGTTCTACGATCCCGCGTATAATCTACATTTCGCGCGTTTTTACATGACACATAACCTCAACATGTTAGAAAACAAGTCGCGTAAACAACAAAATAAAGTAAAAATCTATTCCACGGCACCGATGAAATACCACGACCTCACAGAAGACAGATGTGAAGTAGAAGTATTGTGCGCTTCGTCTAGTGATGTGCCGGAGGCCTAATTTGTTTCCTCTTGCCCCCTCCTATCCTTTTCTAATAAGGGTGAGATGTGAGGGAGAAAAGGATTTGACGGAGGATGGTGGAAGGTAATTCCTTTTCCTGTTTATCCCCTTCTTCTGTCCATTTTTTATGTCATAAAGGGGGCAAACGAGCGCAAACATCCGCAACACTAGAGGAACTGCAGACGCGTTACCGGCCTCTAAGCAAGGGGTACGCTCGCTTCTTAAAGGACCCTAAGTCATATTGGTTTGGAAATACCGCTGGAGACAGATCTAACCGCAAGGCGGTTGAATGAGGTAGGAAAATTTTCGAGGACTGCATAGTAGTCGAACGAACCATCAAGATGGTGTGCATGGTAGTTAGAGCTCTGTCGTGTCGATGACTGAATCCAAAGGCAGGTATTGTTTCAAACAGTTTTTTGGAACACTCCCCACGGTACATGCGGTAAAACAACGACGCGTCGTATCTTCGCGATGCCATAGGAGCAAGCTGTACGAGTTCGGTCGTTGACCAATCGAATCGCTCTCTGTTGTATGCGCTCAAATGGAAGAAACTGGTATTGGGGTGCTCCCGCCCAGATAACCGAATAGTCTTTCATGTGAGGCTGAACTTGTGCCTTATACAGCTGCAAGCGGTGGGCCGACAAGAAATGCCGCTTCGCTTTGAGCACACCAAGCTTTTTGGAGACTAGTTGGGCCTTGTCTTCCAAGTGATCACGAGCCTGTACGTCACTCGATATATCAACGACGTTCTCGAAGTTGAGTGATACGACAAAGGGTTGATTTTAGTGGTAAAGGCGCAAGCTTGTGTTTTTTTTGGGCTGAAGTGGACAAGATTTTATTAAAGGTAAGGCAAAGCATCTGCAACTCATTAGCTTGTTGCAGACGCCTATAGACATCGCTCACCTAATACTGTGAACTGCTTGCTTGAAATGCTACTTTATCCCGGAATAGCATAGGACTATTTAGTATTAGAAAAAAAAAAGGGGAACTGCGAAGCCGCCGGCAACAGCTAGTATTCTCATAAAACGACAGACTTCACCGAAATAAAGTTTATTACGTCACACACGTACACACGACATAAAGTCGAATGACAAATTGCGAGGAAGGCGGCCGTCCAACTGCCGTCGTGTCGAAACTAAACAACTCGAGTTTAATGACATCCTAAAAGGCACCAATAAAACGATTTAAATCAAATCCATGAACTGTTTCTGTAAACACGACTACAGAGAATAAAGTAGTGGTAAAAAAACACAGGCAGTCATCAGGACTGCCGACAGAAATGAAAATTTAAAACAGGTGCGACAATAGTTCAAAAATGTATTAAAAAATCAAACAAAATAAACACTTGTACTTAACATAAAAATTCAAAATTGAACACGAAAAATAAATGAATAAAAATTGTTCCAAATTCAATTAAGCATATTAACGATGCACGTTGTTCACGCGAACTTACAAGATTTTCCTCTACCAAGTATCCTACAACCCAACCCAAACGCAGCCATGGCGTCTCGTCAGTTGTTTACGTCAATATTACCAAAACTCTGACGGCCAGTTGGCGACTGAGGCATGTAAACAAGCCCGCGTACATTTTACTTGAGTCGCCGCGTAGAAAGCTATACATCGTAGCCAAGCCTTCAAATTGGCAACGTCGTCAAACCGTGGTCAAGTGAGTTATCCACCATACATTGTCATATTTACTATTTCAGTAAGTGGCCAAGGTACGCTATGCGTATCCCCGCGGGGATGCACTCTCTTAAATCATTTATAAGCACCTGTCCAATAACGACGCCATCTTGTCAGTTGCGTTCAGAAATGTATTCATCAACAAACTCAATTTATTTATCAATATAAATCGTGGATATATTTTATTGCTACGTCTGCCGAGTAAACTCGCACTTATGAATCTGGATATAAATAATAATCTTGTTCCTGGCAACCTGCCAGAGGTTTCCGAACGCAGAACCGCCATCGAAGATGTTAGTACATCACCTGGGCAAATAAACACCCGATTACTGAACGAATTCAAACGCATCTTACTGACATGCTTTTGTCGTATTTTACAGATGCAATACAACAAAATTAAATACACAACCATTTTATTTTTATAACTTCACGTTCACGTTGAAAATGTTTAAAGTTAGATTCTGTTTTACGAACAACGATGGAAAGATTTTAAAGTTTATTTTTTTATTTTTGTTTAAAAAAGTAGTGAAATCAGTAACTAGTAGTTCCACTAGGGGAGTACTACGAACCCAATCAATACCGGCGCAAGATAAAATTTACATGTGCTTCTACATTGTGTTCAATAGGAAGGATCCCCTGCATTTTTTGTGACTGGCTTGTCGCTGTTTGCCTAGAGGAGGTATCTTCATCTACACCGGGCTTGTAGTGGCTTGATACAGAAGGCGCCTAACCTAAACTTCTTAGAAAAAATTAAGCTCGAGAGCTCCATTGGAAGCCGATGCCTCTATAAATGTAAATCGACGTGAATAAACGTTTCAAAATATTGAATTTTTGACGAAAAAACTAACGCCTCCTAACTTACACCGTAAAAATAACAATTATAACTTCAAAGAATCTTACAAAAATTGATCAGCTGAAGTGTTAAAAATTCCTTACAAAATACTTTTATTACAGATTAAAAATATTTCTAATTTCTTGACGTTAATATTTTGATTTATCTGTGCAAACTTCAAAGGCGATGCAAATTTCTAATGGGCGGGAAAAATGAGTTGTCAAAATTTTAAAAACGTTTTTATTTTAAATAGTAAAAGCTGTTTAAAGATGGATCCTCACCTTGAAATACATTTATATTTTTACACGGAAATTCAGACGAACTAAATATTAAATGATAACATGCCAACAATAAGAACAAATTCATAAATAAATTATTACACGCTAACACTAAATAAAAAATGTCTAACTTATTACACTATCGAACAGAGGTTGAACGTCTGATGGGGTAAAGGTCAGTCAAGGTCAGTACGACGTACAATAACCAGAAATTCCTGCGATGACAATACAATCCACCTCTAAATCATATGGCGTTTCTAACACGCCAATTTCTAAA
The DNA here is from genome assembly GCA_000931545.1 of Papilio glaucus. Taxonomy (NCBI): domain Eukaryota; kingdom Metazoa; phylum Arthropoda; class Insecta; order Lepidoptera; family Papilionidae; genus Papilio; species Papilio glaucus. The sequence continues at coordinate 216,528 of JWHW01055116.1, forward strand.
CTCAAAACGGTAGAATAATGTTTAACAGTTGTAGACATCGCAACATCTGTTGCATGAATCTGTTGGACCGGCTCAGCTCAGCTCAGGTCAAATATCACGACCTCACAGAAAACAGGCGTGAAGTAGAACAGACCTCACAGAAAACAGGCATGAGCTACGTTTAATGAGTGAGGTACCAGAGGCCTAATCCACAATAAAGAGCACAATTCTTTCCCTACCCATCTTTATTCAATAGAATATTGTTTAATAGAACGTATGGGAAGGGTAAGAGGATTTGTTGGGGTAGGAATAAATAGGAAAAGGGAATGTTCTTTTTTCTTCTCATCCCTTCCTCTGTCCATTATAGATAGGCGACGTGTCTACATCTCATTAGCTTGTTCGAATGTCTATGGGTAGTGGTCACTTAATAATGAACCGCTTGCGCGTTTGCCACGTTCTACTATTTAAAAAAAAACTAAATTAAATGGGTGGCCTATTGAGATCGATGTTTGGCGTATGAAATGATAATCAATAAATCTGTTTATAACATTTATCTGTCCGTTCTATTTTATATTAACACAAATAATGAAATTAAAATAAAATAAAGATTTATTATTGAATTTATATATGTTAGGAATCAATTCAAACTATTTACTTATTTATTACCCGGCCGACCCAATAGAGGAATGTCATTGGCGCGATCACTGTCAATGTCAATGTGCATATATATGTACGTTTTATTGCGAGAACGACTTGAAAGATTTTAAACAGTGAGGTTTCAATATATTTGTAGTCGTCCTCGGAGTGTCATAGATGATATGATGAATGTGGTGATAACCATAGAGTCCGTTGTTTTTTTTAATAAATAATTACTTAATTATTATCTATCAATGTAAATGTCAAAATTAATTTTAAAATTGTTTGTGTCGTCATGGCTTAATGTACCGATATGCCTTTGTCTCGTTGTTTCGATGACTAAGCTTCACACATCCTTTTCTGAGTCACTCAGAATTGCGCCAAATTTTCGAGTGCGTAAAAGCCGCTGGAACAATTCCAAAATATGGCTTTAATAGATATTGGGAAGGCTGTTCTTAATTAAAATACTATTTAAAAGCAATGGATTATAGATAAAGACTTGTATTATTTATGTTTCCGGGTCTGTAATGTTCTTAAATATTTTATAAATTTTTGCACAGTATTTATTTTTGTTTAATATAACACCTACACATACATGCTCTTCGATTATGGGTGCTCCTTATATGATTTCATGTGAATAGCAAAGGTCGTAAAACTTAAGAACGGAAAACAAAGACAGTGGTAATAAAACACACAGGAATGCAGCACAACCACTGCTAAATGATTAGTTATTTGTAAGAAGGGGCGTAGTTTGGCTCATTGAAGGAACTAGGTAATTTTTCTATAAGTGGAATACCGCAAACGGCCCCGACTGTACATAAAATCCTCATTGACAATATCGGTTGCCATGGTAATTTTTCATGTTTAAACGATAACAACTTTTTGACCCATGTTATTTGTAATTGGAAGATATTACACGCGGAATCATCTTACAAAATGTGTGCGAAGCCGCGGGCATTAGCTAGTATTAGTATAAATAGATCTAATGTGTGCATTTGACCTCTATAAAAACATTAATTGATATTGATAAATTAGAATTCAGATGTTTGTTTAATGTAGATTTTATGATGCAAAACAGATGGCGCGTTTTCAATGAAAATCCTGGAACCACAGACTAAAAATAAATATTACATTAAACATGAGCACTATGGAATACCCGCAACCCTCTTCAGCTTCGCTAGGGTTGAGAAATAGACAAATAAAAAAAATAAACAGCCTCTAAGTTACTCGCTGATATCGGTAAAAGAGTTATTGAAATCGGTTCAGTAGTTTTTGAGTTTATCCGGAACAAACAAACAGTCATACCTTTTCTGTCTATTCCCAAAGGAAGCGGTTCACGGTCAACAATCAGATCTGTTTGATGGCTGGTTGAATTGCTGAATTTGCTGTTATCAGCGTTTTTGCTGTGGACAGGGAAGTGGACAAAAGTGAGAAATACCTGGTGATATTGCCCGCGGGACCTTAGTTATAGTATACTAGCTGATCCGCCATACTTCGTTCGGTCTTTAAAATATTTATTTCAGATAAAAACACCCATATTTTTTAGTAACAATAAAACTTAAAACAATGTCTTTATTCGGGTAGTTTAACAATTCGCCGTTTTATTTTAACTATGCGAAACCGACACGTTCATAGTAGATTAGTTTGAACATAGACACGCAGAGCCGAGCGTGCCCCGCCAATGGACGTCGAGTGCCAAAATCAACGGTTTTCGAGGAATGCTTACGAAATTTCTTTCATAATTGTCTCAGGAACAGGGCGTTTGGAAGTAGTGTGAAAGCGGGAATACCCCCTTCCAATCTCCCTCCCCTTTCCCCCAAAAACTAGCTTCCGAGACATAATAGTCTACCCCTTTGTTGACAGATGAGCGACGGCGCCACGCTGATGTTTGCAGATGAATTCAAAGTAACGCTCGAGAGGTATTTGTTCGGCATGTGCCCGCAGAGCTTCAGGGTGAGTACCATACACTATTACCAAATTAAATACAAACAAAAGCCCTACACGAAAAACAAAGAAACTGAAAATACCAAAGAACTCACGGAGCGATTTTCGCCCGCGCCCGCCGCGACTAGTAGAAACGTACGGGTCGAGTTCTCCATCACCTTCTATCGCCATCACCCTCCCACTTTACGATTGGTTGGAGGGTGAACTCAACTGAACACTGAACAATCATGTATCCTATATATATGTACGTATATGCTTGTTGCGGATATCCATGGGTAGTCGTCACTTGACGGTTAACGCTTGCTCCTAACACCTTCTTCCAATAAAAAATAATATGTGTCCTCAAACAGTTTCGTTGGTATCAGATGCCCATCACCGTCAAGGGGAAGAACACAACGACAGTCGCGTGTGACCTGGACACCGACCAACAGGACTTGGCTGGAAGGTGAGACTTCCCCTTAATAGATAATTAGTATATACTGTCACTGTTTCCGTCCGATTATGACGTGGGTACCTTCAAGAGAAGAGTGAATAGGTTGTTGCTAATCTAGCGTGTACCATCTTTCTACCACATCACCACTTAACATCAGGAATTGTGGTCAAGCGTTAGCTTATTCGGTATAGCTACTTATAAATGTGTCTCGTTTCTTTTAAGGTCTATTGTCAATCTGTCAAACCGCCACTACCAATAATTTTTTCACGTACCACCACCGAGCCGCCGTAGCCTTTACATATCCGCCCGGGGTACGCTAGTACTAGGTTCGAAATCGTTGACATACATGATAATAAGATCATCATGAATGTTTAAAAACGTATTTCCTTAGAATATGTAGCATAGTGCTAGTCTAGACTAGATTATAGAACATAGGAATACCAGTATATTGAAACTAAAAACTTCGTTGACTTTTAAACTTCGAACCATTTTGGTGACATACTAAAGAAATGCGCTATTGAGAGTACTCGTAACTTACGAGTACGTATGAGTATATGTATGGATGTAGAAGAAGCGAGAGAAGTATTCCAGAATCACGCCATACGGAATTCCGTTTAAGATCCAGGCTGGCTCAATTTCTTATACTCACTGAGGTGTTCTTACACTCAATGTGGGTGTTCTTACTATTGCAACCGCATGCCGCGGTTGCAATAGTAAAGAGACAGACAGTAATAGACAGGCGTAACGGCATGTTGTCTATGGCGACCGCGCGGGTAGCCGCAGCTCTACGGGCAACCTCGGCGGTGGGATGGTTTCCTCATCCGTCGACACCATAGTGCGAACGAAAACTGGTCACTGACCGCGTACCGGGTAATGCATATGGGCTCTCAGAAGTGTTCACAATAAGTAACATAGAAATAAAAATCATTATACAAATGTTTTTCTTTAATAATTTATTAAAAGAAAATAGAATTAGTAATTTTGATCTACAGATTGGCGACACTAGCGCTGCGCGCGCACTCGGCGGCTCGGTCGGACTGCGCTCGGCTCGGCGCCGCGCTCGCCAACACTCTCGGAGAGCTTGCTCGCACCGCCGCCAACAGGCACGCCATGTCAGCCGGTAAGAATAGCCATCTAATACCTTTAAACGAGCAATTCCTGTATATATTTAATCTGAATCTCGGAAACTGCTCCAACTATTTTCATGAAATTTAGTATAAATATTTGTATTTTGGTTTCGGGAGCGATAAATCGATCTAGCTAGGATTCATTTTTAGAAAATGTCATTTTATCTGTAAACTGAAAAAAACATGGCCGAGCGATAATAAATTAGCAATCAACAAAAATAAAACCTTGCTTCTTAAACAATAAAATTCAAAACTTAATACAAATAAACGTTGCAACTGTTCCAAATTCAAATAAACATGTTGATGACTTTTCATTACCAAATATCGTCTGACGCGGCTAAAGTAGTTTTAACAGTGGTAGAGCACGCTACATCTGTTGCACGAATGTACCGGCTCGACCGGTGAAATACCACGACCCCACAGAAGACAGGCGTGAAGTAGAAGTTGCGTTTCGTCTGATGAGTGAGGTGCCGGAGGCCTAATTTCAGTCCTCTTCCACTTCCCACCCTTTCCTCATACGGATAGGATGGGAATGGAATGAGGATTGGACAGGGAAAAGGAAATATCCTTATTCCTGTCTAGGCCCTCCTCTATCCATTAAAGGTAGTCAACACATTTGCTTGTTGCGGATGTCTATGGTTAGCGTTCACTTGACATCAGGTGATCCACTTGCACGTTTGCCACCTTATTACATAAAAAAAATCATTTCAAAAATAGTCGATCATTGCGCTTCTAGCAAATGACACTGAAAAAAATGACATTTGACAGTTATCTAGGTAATTTTTCTTTCCGAACAAGGAGCAAACGGAACAGAAAGCGGCACAGATACAGAACAACTTTCAACGTTTTATAAAATGACGAAGATCAGATCGTATCTGGCTATTGGTGTTATTTTAATATTTAATTTAACAATTTGTTTCTCATAGCTGCAGTGAATGAGGCGAACAAGAAACGAAAACTATCAAAGAGTCAAAAGGCTAAGATCCAAGCCAAGCAACGCACCGCGCTCGCTGTCAAGAAGAAGGCCGCCGCCGTCGCCGCCGCCGCCGCCGCCAAGATGGCGTCCTGAACTGTCAAATATCAAATAAATATAATACAAAATTTACGAATCCTTCGATATTTTTGTTTGATTTGATGACGTTATTATAAATATACAAAGGGGTTGGACTTTAATGGTTGCGGTTCTACTAATCTAAGTAAATTTAATATTCGTTTGTTCAAACATCAAAGTATAAAATTAATAACCTATCGTTTCGAAATATTTACACAACGTAAGTCGTATACGCGCATATTTCTACGTGGAAAATAAATTGTTCTCGAGAGATACGTACGACCTACATGTTGAATATCAGTTTTCATGGTAATGTTATGTTGTATCTTACTTTACTCGAAGTTATATTATATATTATAAAATGAGGAAGGAATGCGTGCCAGTCGCAGCTTAAAATAACGGTAACTTAATTAGATGAAGTAAAAACTACAATAATATTTTATAATTATTGCACGCACGAAGGCCTGCGAGATTTGGCATAGTTGATCCTACTAATATTATTATTGTGAAAGTTTGTATGTATGGATGTTTGGTACTCTATCACGTAAAAACTACAAAATGGATTACATCAGAATAATATAGGCTATCATTTATAAAGATATTGTGTGAATTGTCCAAAATATAACGATAAGTTTCAAGTAAGGAGTAAAAAATTCCGCCATATGCGAGCTATTCTGGTGTGCGCTGCAAAAACCGTTAGAGTTACACATATATAATGTATAATGGAAATGTTTACCTTAAATCTTAATATATATAAATCTCGTGTCACAATGTTTGTCCTCAATGGAGTTCTAAACCACTTAACCGATTATAATAAAATTCGCACACCATGTGCAGTTCGATCTAACTTAAAAGATAGCATAGTTTTATCTCGACTTTTATAGTGCTACGGCGTGCCGTGCGAAGCCGGGGCGGTCCACTAGTGACTTATAAAAATCTTGAACGTAATTTAAGTTAAAACTATTTTCGCCCATATGTTTAAATTATAGCAAGCACTCTGAAACTATTGCTTTGTAATACAACCGTTTGAATATACAATAAAAACTATTTTAAAAACTAATTATTTAATAGAAATCATTCAGAGTAGCATTTAGCAACGCCCTCTGTCCTCTATACATGGGAGATGAGAATTGACAGCGTTATGGCGGCCACGCGAGTATCACGTTTGTAAAACATTGATGTCTGATGATAACAAACTTAACGATAATTTTAAATGTTTATTATTTGTCATTGTAAATAAATTTATTATAAGTTGTTTTTACGATATTTTGTAAGTTGTAGTTAAAAATAAACGTCATTTTTTATGTTTTTTGTTTATTTTACGTTGCCTTTCCTGTTTAATCTGTTTTAAGATTTATTTAAGATCATTCGCTAATACTTAGAACTCGCTTCGCCCCATATGTCACAAAACAACAGTCAGTATAGTTGTACAGAAAGTTATCTTTACAAGGTTTTAATAAACATATACTTTGTGGTCAATGAAATTTTATACCATAGATATGTCATACTCATACAAAATCTGACAAAAATGTTCCAAAGACAGAGACGGCAACATTCACACATGTCAAATGGTGTAAAAAGGATAGCGTAATTAAAGTACTAAGAAAAAAGAGGACAGCTAGTGTTGTCATTTAGTCGTAAATGTAAACACATGACGTAATCTATAAAAAATGTCCTAATTGGGACGCTTTCGAGTTTTCACTTTTCAACCGCTAAAGTCATATTTCCTACTTTTTGTATTATAATATCATTGATTTGTGGTTTTTAACATAAATTTCCTATAATACCTGTGTTTGCATTTGCATTATTTATATTAAAAATAATTATAAAAGCACACAGACCCCGTTGGTTCGGCCACCTCAAGAATGGACGAAGAAAGGAACGTGAACCGTGCGTACTTGGGGCAGCTGAGTGGCCGACACCCAGTACCGCAGTAAAGATGCGTTTGAGAAGAACTTGTGTGAGCTTCAAGGTTCAAGACTGACGAGAGATGGCACAGGATTGGGGAAAGTGGAGGCATTTATTGTAGGAGACCAAGACCCACTTTGGGTCACCGAGTCACTCTAGTTAGTTAATTTTATTTATATTGAAAAATTAACATCACAGATTTGAATGCAGATGTCAATTTACAAATTATATTGCAACATTTAACGAATCTGGTCAAATTATCGTCGAATTACCTTTTTATTTTCCTTTGTAATTTTAACCAGGGGCGGATCCACCATAGGGCTTTAAAAGCTGCTGCCCAGGGCGCCGCGGATATATGGCGAGGTTCAATTCGACAACAAAAAAACATTTTTTTTTCATTGTCCGATTATTTTTTACTCTGAGGTACTACGGTCTACAATGAGGTTGGCAACGTGTCAGCAACTCTTCTGATAGTTCCGGATGGTGATACATGAGCTGGTATTTACCATAAGAAAACCATAAAAAAGAATCTGACTGATATATCAACGCACACCACAAACTACTGAGCCTAGATAGATTTGAAATTTTGCACAGAGATTTATGTTATTAAATAGGCGAGCAATAAGAAAGGAGTATTCTGAATTCATCCTCTAAAGTTATTTTAGTATATACAAATAATATTGTGTTTGTAGGTAGATTAACAGCATATAAAATATGTAGTAGGTAGTTCATATTAATGTATTATGAGATTTAGAATAAATCAGTCCGTCCGTCAACCCCGGCTTTCATTGTCGTCGCAAATATTACAGTTATAAAAGTTTGAAAAATAATCAAAATCCATTGTTAGTTGACCTCTGCTCTATGTGACCAATCATATTTGACGGGCCGGTTGGCGGGGTTAGTAAGGTACTTGCTTTTCACGCCGCAGGTGGTGGGTTCGATTCCCAAGCGGGACAGACATTTGTGTGCATGATGTCTGTTTGTTCTGAGTCTGTGTGTAATTATCTATTTAAGTATGTATTTACAAAAGAAAAGTAGTGTAGTAGTATATCAGTTATCTGGTTTGCATAGCACAAGCTCTGCTTAGTTTGGGAGCAGATGGCCGTGTGTGAATAATGTCACAGTATATTATTATTATATTAAACAGGGTTGAGCTTACGCTGGAAAAACAAATTGCTCGACGTGTGAAACCGCTGGGCTCAGCTAGTGTACAATTGCTAGCAGTAAGCTAGCAGCTATACAATTGTTAAAAGAACTCTTTTAGATACAAATGAAGCAGTAACGTGATCCACTTTTAAACATCCTTAGATGGGTTGCCCACCTTTAATGGACAGAGGAGGGCATAGGAATAAGGATATTTCCTTTTCCCCGCCTGTTAACGCCGTGCGTAATTTATGAAAAAATCACGCATGACATCGTTTGAAAATTGACATTATATTATTATATAATTTTTACGACAATCAAGACGATGAATTAAAATTTTATATATCGCAGCCAATCGCCCTTTCTCTTTAACATTTGGTCCTTAACGAGCCGGATAAAAAATATTGAAAAAGAGCCGAGAGAAGAGAGAAATCCTAAAATAGAAGAAGGAAACGAATAGTTGCGTATTTTGATGAAAATGGAGAGCTCATCTTTTTTGCCGGAAAAGCTATTAGTGCATTATTTTGAGGGAGACGGATTGTAAGTTCGTTCCATAATACTTTCTTTTAGTCCCCTTATTTCGTACAATTTATAATTAGTGCAAGAAATTTTACATCTAATTATTTTTATTTCTTTTACGTACGAATTATTTTAAATTATTCGCACATTAAAAGCGAAACTAATTGTAAACATAAAATTATTTTATTTCTTAGAATTTATATAATTAATTATTTTTATTTCTCGTACGTTAAAAGCGAGACGAACTATTTCCACATTTTTCGCACGTTAAAAGCGAACAATTATCCATTAGAATCTTCGCAAGTTTACTTTGCATTTCCTTATTCAGAGGTCTTGTCGTTATTTATATTATTTTGTTTGCGTGTAAACTGTTTTAGTTTAGTTTAATTATTTTTCAGTTATTTGCTTTATTGGTGTATCATACATTCTGCTACGTGGCTGCCGGTCGCTTGCACTGCACGGACTGCACCCACGTACCCTTTACTGCACTTTCACGATATAAAAAGTAAAATAATATTAAAAATGGATGTGAAAACATTAATTAAAAAGCAAGCTATATTTAAAAGTAAGCTCAGTCAATTTAAATTTTTTTTAGAGCCGGTAACAACTTCCAGGCAGTTAAATAATCTGCAATTAGGCGAGCTTCATTCTAGAACAACCAAAATTGAGGAACTTTACTCTAATTATGATGCCGTTCAGTCAGAAATAGAATTGATTTGTGAAGTTTCAGAGGAACAGAGGAAAAGAACGGGAAGATTTCGAGACGCAGTACTACGCCGTCGCCGTCGCGCTGGCCAAAGAAGCGTTGGCGAGAAACCAGAAGGATTGCTGCTCCGAGTCGGTTACAGGTTCCAATGTCGTTACTGCGTCTAGAGATCACAACATTAAATTACCCACCATACATTTACCCAACTTTTCGGGGAACTATCATGACTGGCTCGAACTTCATGATACATTCGACTCACTCATTCATTCTGACACAACCATAAGTAAAATAACTAAATTCCACTACTTGAGAGCATCCCTCAAAGATAGTGCCGCTTTAATTATACGTTCACTTGATTTCTCAGCTGACAATTATGAAATTGCTTAGGAACTTCTTTGTGAACGCTACGACAATAAAAGACTGCTCGTTAATAATCATATCCAAGACATTTTTAATATTGAGGTATCGACGAGAGAGTCTTCTAAAGCTTTACGTAACATTTGGATACAATGAATAGAAATCTTAGAGCTTTGAAGACGCTTAAACTACCTACTGAACATTGGGATATACTCATAATATATATTGATACAAATAAATTAGGCTTTACAACAAATCGTGAATGGGAAGGTTACCGGAATACATTAAAGGAATTATCCACTTTACAAAATTTCAATGATTTTTTTAAAGAATCGTGCTGATTTTTTAGAAAGTATTGAAGATTCTCGAATAAAACGCAAAGACATCGACGTCACTGGCCGTCATGAGTCATTGATTGTAAGTGCACAATCTCCGTCATACAAATCTTTCATTTGCCCATTGTGCCGAAATAATCATACAATATATCGCTGTTCTAGGTTCATTTCACTACCGTTAGAAAACAGAATCTTGAAAAGTAAATCTCTCAATTTATGTCCTAATTGTCTGCGACAAGGTCACACTGCCAATACATGTAGACTGCCTCCTTGCCGACGATACAATCAACTGCTGAATAGTTTGATACATATTCATCCCCTAATGTCATCCCCTAATTTCATCCCTTAAATTCATCCCCTAATTTCATCCCCTAATATCATCCCCTAAAGTCATCCCCTAATTAAATTCCCTAATTTCATCCCTTAAATTCATCCCCTAATGTCATCCCCTAATTTCATCCCCTAAATTCATCCCTTAAATTCATCCCCTAATTTCATCCTCTAATTTCATCCCCTAATATCATCCCCTAATATCATCCCCTAAAGTCATCCCCTAATTACTTCCCCTAATTTATCCCTTAAATTCATCCCCTAATGTCATCCCCTAATTTCATCCCCTAAATTCATCCCCTAATTTCATCCTCTAATTTCATCCCCTAATATCATCCCCTAATTTCATCCCCTAATTTCATCCCTTAATATCATCTCCTACTATCATCCCCTAATTTCATCTTCTAATGTCATCCCCTAATGTCATCCCCTAATATCCCCTAATTTCATCCCATAGTTTCATCCCCTAATTTCATCCCCTAATATCATCCCCTAATTTCATCCCCTAATTTCATCCCCTAATTTCATCCCCTAAATTCATCCCTTAAATTCATCCCCTAATTTCATCCCCTAATATCACCCTTAAAGTCATCCCCTAATTTCATACCCTAATTTCATCCCCTAATATCATCCCTAATTTCATTCCTTAATATCATCCCCTAAATTCATCCCTTAAATTCAACCCTAATTTCATCCCCTAAATTCATCCCCTAAATTCATCCCCTAAATTCATCCCCTAATATCATCTTCTAATTTCATCCCTTAATATCATCCCCTACTATTATCCCCTAATTTCATCCCCTACTATCATCCCCTAATTTCATCCCTCTAAGACTCTAGGTCTCTATTGGGCTTGTAAGGAAGACATGTTGCTATTTTCAGTAAAAATCAAAGACAATGCTAATGTAACTACACGTCATATATTATTAGTTATATCTCAAATATTTGATCCTTTGGGTTTAATTAACCCCTGCATACTCACTGCAAAGGTAATATTGCAGAAATTATGGTCCTTAAAGATTGGGTGGGATGATTCAGTACTTTTTGACATTATAAATACTTGGAACAAATTCATAAACTCGTTACTTTA
>JWHW01055147.1:9800-21624 GCA_000931545.1 Papilio glaucus
GTAGCCCCCCGAGCGTAAGCCCGAGTAATGAGGATATAACTCGAGACTCGTACCTACTCGGCTTTCGGGCCGATTAGAAGGACTCGTTACGTTACGTTACTGAACTAAATAAGCTTATTACGTTTCAATAGCAATTGTTGAGTAAATATCATTAAGATATAAATGAATCAGTTAGTACAGCCGGGGTACAAAAATATTTGGCATTTTTTTTTATAAGAGAAGGGGGCAAACGAGCGGCGAGAACACTGAGGTGATCAACATCGCCCATGGACTCTGCAACACCAGAGGAACTGAAGATGCGTTGCCGGCCTTTAAGAAAAAGATAAGCTCGCTTCTTGAAGAATATTTGCTTGCACCGGGGACATTGATACACATTGACAATCAAATAGAATATAGGTATTTGTTTCGAACTTCTTACCGTTGTGTACTGCTCTTTTATTGAAAAAAGAATTTGATATTAAATATCCCATAGGCATCTGCATCTAGCTAATTAGTTGTAAATGCATTGTCTATCTTTATTGGACAGAGGAGGGAAAAGACAGAAAAAGGGATATTTTCTTTTCCTGTCCAAACCCTCGCTTGTCAAATTCTCTTTCCTTCCCATCCTCTTCTAATAAGGAAGGGGAAGAGGACTAGATTTGGGCCTCCAGCACCTCAATTATGAGACGAAACGCAGAGTATTTCTACTTCACGCCTGTTTTCTGTGATGTCGTGGTATTTCACCGGTCGAGCCGACCCGTTCGTGCAGCAGATATCGTTGCTGAATTTAAAAACTGACAAAGGTTTCGTGAGAAAGGATTTTTTTAATTCATCACCAAAAGTTTATATAAAGTAGAAGATGAAAGTTTGTATGGAGACATACTTGTAATCCAATATAAGTTGACCTCAGATCTAAATCGTCATCGTAAATAGATTGTTAGTTAAATTAAATTTCATGGCAGATGAAACCGCGAGGCGGAGCTAAGTCAAATAAATTCATAACACGCATATATAATAACTTTAACTAGTACATAGGTTTTTTCTCTTTTATCTATGTAATACTTTCCATCTATGTAATATCGCAAGCAAGTTTAAACTTCACTATGAATATAGCTTGAAATTTTCATGACAATGTAAACGGCAATTTTGTGTTCTCTAAGCTGCTAAGTAAAATTACAAACACGAAGCTCGAACGCTGGTGCAGTCGTAGACTAGTGTTAAGGTTTTTTTTATTTGTAATTTATATTTTTTTATTATAAACTAATACATGGGGCGTTTTAAAACCGAACGCTAAAATTGAAGTGTCTGTATGTAATATCAAAATTAAATTCCCATACCCAGTACACATGATGTATATACGGTACTTATGACAAAAATACAATTTTTAAAATTTTTGTCTGTCCTGTTATTCCGGGTAATCTCCGAAACGACTGAACCGATTTGGATGGGACTTAGGGCTTATCAAAATATAACTTTGATGCTGATGTTTTACGTTTTATTTTGTACGGTAAAAACAAATAATATAAAAAATACGATTATGAACTTTTATTCTGCGAAGTGATTAATATGTTTTATTTGATTACGTCAAATTTCACTGTGTGTAGGACATTGTGTAAAGTAAATTAATTGTAAAGTAATTATTGTAGTTGATTGATGTGGTGAAATTCAATGTATAGGCAGCAGAAATTATATTAACGAACTGTGAGCTCACTGCCAACATTGTTCTACCTTGCACAATAATTTAACTGGTTAAAAATAGCCAGAAAGCAAGCATTTAATGTCTACAGAGATAATTGAATACGAGTCATAAATGCCACTCGTTTCAAAATTTTAAAAACACAATTTTATCGATTTTTATAGTTTCCTTCTGAAAAAATCGACCTCTCAGTTGCACAAATAACCTGCCAGTTTAATTCTGAGGTTGGTACATAACACAAAAGGTACTTGCAGAAACCTAGAACATTTTTTTGATTAGCATTTACTTTGATAATAAATTAAACATAATATACGGAACACAGGAAAGTCGATTTGGTGCGGTTTGACTAGTCATTTGTTTTATCACCTACCTACAAAGATCGTTTGTGGACAAAAAATACTAATGAAAATATAATGCGGAATAAGGGAACCCAAACCGACAATTAGGATCCCGAAACTTGTTCAATAAATCAAGATTAAAGACTGACAGAGGTAAGCCCTGAATGATACGGAACCACGTTTACGCGGGAAAAAGGAAACGTTTCAAGTCAACCATAAAATTGATTTTGTGATGATGATGGAGATGATCAGCGTTGACATTGACTCCACATATTGACCATCTAAATTAAAGCAGATAAATAAATTTTATTGCCACTTAGACAAATTTTAAGTTGTCTTCAACAATAATTTCTTGCAATGTAATAGTGATTTGAATAATAACTTTAAGTGAGTTAGTAAACTTTACTAATGGAAAACTATTTAGCTAAACCATAAAAATCAATTTAAAGTGACCGAAATGTCCAGAAAAAATTAAAAACTTCCAATTGGTCGAACCCATTGATTGCAGAATGGATGGCCGATGGGGCCGAATAGCGGCTACATACAGGTCGGTGAAGCGTCGGCAGGCCTCGCACACGATGGATCGATCTGGTCCAGGTTGCGGGACTGCATGGTCAAGCCCAGCAGTGGACAAATATCGGCTCAAACTACAACAACTTTTGTCAATTTTATACACTACCAGTATATGTATGAACATTGCATTGAGTGAACATCTAAACAACGTTTTATATAGAGCTCTTCAACGCGTAGTAGATTTTTCTATTGGTTGTTAGTGGCCTAGACGACGATTTCTGCATCGAATTTTGTTAAAACTATGCTAATCAAAGATGAAATTTAAAATAATTCTCGTCTCACGAATAACGTATTCCCAATTTCAACAAGTTAAATACATAAAACTATTAGTCCAGTGTATACATTTCTGTACATAAATTTTCCTTTTGTAGCACCGTCGGGGCTGATTTCAGCTCGACTCGGTAAGGCATCGTCCCTTGCGAACACTAAAATCTTGCTTAACGGTTTACCACAAGCACGGGTTATACGATCTGAAAATTTTAACTCACTTGAGTAAGTACGCAAGAGTTACGTAAAGTATGAAATTTAATTAAGTATAATGATTATGTAAGCTCAAGGTCACTTAGAGCGCTGTAGAGAGCAATGCTTGAAGTCTCTGTGGGTTTGAATCAGAAATTACGTGATTCGTAATAGACCAACGAAACCGATGTTGGTTTTAGTATAGCTGAATTCAAATGGGTCAAAACTGTGGACGAAGTGGATAGGATGGCGATGAGCAGGACTCCCAGGACAAGACGAGATAGACGATCTGATCAAGGTTGTGTGGGCATATAAAAAACAGAAGAGTTGTTGTTGTACGAATCATTCACAAATTGACAACTCATTTCTGGACAGTTTTTAAATTGTCGAAGACAAATCATCAAATTTTTAACTGATATTTTATTGCGATTTTACTTTAAAGATACTAAAATCTGTGGTAAACGGTGCTGATGGCATATTTATTTTTAAGTTAAGTTTATCTTATTATTTATTTGTTCTATATTTAATGTGCTATTATTATTTTATCCAAATAAATAAAAAAAAGGTTAAATTCCATTTTAACCTTTTTTTACATACATTACATTTTTATTACATACTTACTCGTATACCTACGTTACTATTATATATTTGACTATGATTCTTTAAATTGTCAATGATACTTACAGTTTACAATTTGCCGACAGTTTAATTCGATAATTGTGTTTGTAAACTGACGAAGTTTAACAAAAACTCGGTGACGTATATGTACATACTAGAACATTTCCATGGTTTCTGCTAGTCTCCTTAAGTAACCAAAGTAACGTCTAAGTTATTCTACAAGCACCGATGCAAATGTAAGTAAACTTTGTTCAGTGCAGTTGGAAACAAGGCAGCTTGATAATACTCGAAGGATGGTAACGTGTCTAAACACGAATGATAATTTTTGTTTCAAAGTCTTATAGAATTATTGTACTCAAACATTTTACTATACCGTTGTGACAATATAAGAAAAAACGGGTAGATAGATATCGAAATAAATTTAAGACTTAATAGAGGGGAAAATATTCATTTATTTCTTATGTAAAATTTTGGACTGATCCAGGAGCAATGGCGTATTTCAAGCACCTGGTAGAAGCAAGGGTTCCACCTGGTGTTAATTGAAAGGTGAATTGCAATTACTTTAAGCCCTTAAGTCGGACAGAGAAGTGGGTGCCACATAAGAAAAAGTATGGGAAAGGGAAGGAGTCTTCCTCAACGAAAGTACTAAACACATGCTTATCATCGTATACTACACTAGTGACTCGCCCCGGCATCGCCCGGGTAACGTTAATTATGTTGAGCAGCTACCAAACTTCCCAGGATCACTCTTAAAGCCAATCGGAAAATTTCCTGAAACTTTCATCGAAATCGGTCCAACCGTTTCTAAGACAACTTGTATGTAATTTGATTTAAGTAGAGAAATAGACTTACATTTGACACATACACGTCACGTGTGTTTTTCTGATTATAGGTAGTTAGTGCTACCCGTGCGGAAAGATCGCTAGTAATGTAATAAAAAATAAAGTGAACGATTAAAAAGATTTTCCTCAAGTACTATCTCCATACAAAGACGAATTGTTTGTGAATATAACAGTGAGCTTCGCTAAGATTGAATTCCCTACGGTTTATAGGGTAGAGTGTAGGTGCATAAAGCAAAGGCTTTTAATGAACTTCGTGATAAATTGTTCCACTAAGAGAAAGTTAAACTAGTGTGCGTTACTAATGGACATTCCGAGTGTTCTCTTTCTTTATACACTTTTAGTTTGATTAAATTTGTTTTTAGCAATTATGATACTCGAATAATTTTAGTACTAACTGCTCCGGAATCGATGAATCAAATGCCCAACGCAAATAATTATTTGTAGAATTGTTTTGTCACAAAAAAACAATATTTCAGTCTAATTTTAAGGTAGGTTGAACGTACTCTCATAATTTGTGAACTTCTATCCGACAACTTAATCCAAAATTCTAACACTTATATGCACATTCTGATTTAAGTAAGTAGCGATTACTTTACCTGTCGACCCCAATTGTGTAAAAAGTCGTGATTGTCAGATTTTAGTTTTCAACTGGTGTCTTGAAATTTGGATGCAGATCCATTAACCGCTAAGATGGCGTGATCTCGCTGTTAAAGATAACTAAGATTGTCCTCGGAATTGTTAAAGTTGAACTCTTCATAAGACCGACGACATTTTAATTACTGCAAGGCCGAGAAACAAATTGCCGACGCAAACGCGATAAGCGATACTTTCTCTACAGTTTGCCGGAAGTAACCTCTGTTATCATCGCCGTGTAACTGACATTAAGGTCGTTTGCCTGGTATTTATATTATAATATTACTTAAAACACTAAATAAATTTTCTTAATTGTAATGTTTAAAACCAGAAACTGGTGTTAAACGAAAGTCTTTTGAGAAGAAATGTCACGGTACTGTACTCTTAAGAGAATGTAATAGTAAATTAGATAGTGTAATAAATTTACATTTAATTGTAGGCGTGTAGAAGTAAAAATATTGTATATGTACATTTTTAAATGAAATTTTAAAAGAAAATTATGCCTTGTTTCACAGCAAGATGTGATTTTTGTAAACAAAAGTTATAATTCGTAAATTCCAAAACATTTTCGAAAAACAACTTTTTTTCATATTACCTTATATAACATTACCTATTCATATTACACAATTTCGTTTCACTTTATCTCACGATTTCTACAAAATTACAACATTTCTGATGAAAGTATAATGGCCGCCATGAATGGTAAATGTCGCTTGTTTACAACAATCACATCTCGCAATGAAACAAGGCATAATGTGTCGTCTGTGATAATTTGTAATTTAGGTATAGACGTGCCGAAGTAGACACATTTGAATAATAATGGGGCATTTGAAGCAGAAAAAGGCATGAACATTGACGATATGAGGTTTATCGCTCAACCCTTCAATGATGTATTTTTTATGTAAATTTAGTTTTTCCTTACCGCATGTTTTAAAAGTTTGATATTCCCTTGTCATTTACATTTTCCTTAAGACGTTGACAATTTCGACAATTTTTTTACATAATAAGTGAAAATTTCCCAGAATTTCATATTCTTCTGTAGTTACGTTCTAAAAGAAGTTGGAAAATGAACAAACGGTTCAGCCGATATCAATTGACTGCCGCTACACATAGACACCTACGACAAGCTAATGAGTTGCAGATGCGGGGCCTATCTTTAATGGACAGAAGAGGTGACAAACAGAAAAATATTTCCTTTTCCCATTTGTCCCCTTCCACTCAAATCCCCATCCTTTCCTTTTTAATAATTGGCGGGAAGCGGAGGAGGATTAGAATTAGACATCCGGTACTTTAGTCATTAGACGAAATACTTCTACTTCCCGCCTGTCTTCTGTAAGGTTAAGGTATTTCATTACTTCTAATAAACACGTAAGACGTTATGAGTTGTTCAGAAATACTAACTTCTTAAATCAACAAAGAAAGGCAACTTCCCTTTAACTGACGAACGAGTATGTTACTTTAACAACTCAATATTATAATTTATTCTTTAAATTTATATAATAACTTTGGTATGAAGCTGAACTGAAAACAAAGAGGTTAAGATAAGCGAAAGTTCATCACGCGACTGTTTGCTAAAACACTTGTATAAAATAAACTTACGAAAACTAAAGTAAAGTAACAATTTATCGCCTCAAGTAAATATTTGCGAGTATATCACACTTTAATTAGAGCTATCCTTAGGATGAGTTCTTTAATACGCCTCCCTTGCGATCGTTTCAGAAAAACTCAGTAAAATTTATAATAAAATGTCTTGATCGTTCTGTTATTTGAAATCAGGCTATAGGGAATCAAGGATTAATTAAGGTTTTGGTATAAATATAAAATGAGTAAGCCACTAAAAGATAAAGTAACTCGCGCATCCGTCCAAGAAAGTTTCGAAAAGATTACGCAAATACTTTTGGTATAGTACTGGCACATCTCATGATTCTTATTCATACACTAGCTGTGCCCCGCGGTTTCACCCGCCCTGCAATTTTACTTAAACGAAATGATATTACCTACTTAATTGTAATCTATACATATAATAAAAATCTATAGAATAGTACTACATTTTATTTTTATCGATCAAATGTCTGACATGGTCCTTTAATTGATATAACTTTTTTATTGATTAACTGATTGAGATGAAACAAACGGTAAATGTTAAGTGAAGCTTACCACAGTACATTAGTGAAAACCGCACCCAAATCGGTTAAGCCGTTTCTGAGATTAGCGGTAACAAACACACAGACAAACAGAAAAATTCTAATAATCATTGTTTTGAGTTTTATTGCGTTTATGAAGGCCCCCAAAAATAGTTTTTTCTCATATCTTCCATGTACATACAGGGATCAGTTACATTTTTATTATATGCATACATGCTCGTTGTTAAGTCACGTTAAACGTAACGTAAGCACCATTCAAGTTAATTCCAATATGTTAAACAAAACCCGCATTTATAAAATCTTGAACTGATACCGACCAAATAGACTTTGTTGTTCATAGTTCAATAAAAAGTTAACACATTTTATGGATTCACTTTACAGCTTCCTATTAAGGTATAGGGTCCTGTGGGAAATTAAACCCCGGCGTTATCTGTGGCACACTTTATTTTTCATCAGCGTAATAACTATAATGATGCCGGCTATTTAGGTCGCAAAAATTTGTAGCGAAATTTTCTAACGAAAATTTGCTTCGCGACGAATGGAATAATGGGATTCTCTCCCTAATAATATATTTAGAGTTGGGCAAAAATGGGAAGGTGAGAAAAAAAATATTTAAGATTTAAGAGTTTGTTAAATGTAATATTTATAATGCAAATTATGGAATAAGGTGGCAAACGAGCAAGCGGATCACCTGATGTTAAGTGAGCGCTACCCATAGACATCCGCAAAACGCAAAAGTGTTGCAGCGTTGCTTACCTTTAATGGACAGAGGACAGACAGAAAAAGGATTTTCTCCGGTAATCCCCTCCCCGTCCAATCCTCTTTCCATCTTATCTCTTCCCTTTTCCATCTTATCCTTATGAGGAACGGGTGGGAAGAGGAAGACTAAAATTAGATCTCCGACATCTCACTCATCAGACGAAACGTAGAGTACTTCTACATCACGCCTGTTTTCTGTGAAGTCGTGGTATTTCGCCGATCGAGCCGGCTCATTCGTGCAACAGATGTTGTTGCGGGCTCTACCACTGTTAAAGTTATGAAAAAGTAACGGTTCCTTATTTTGTGTGTAATAAAACAACATTATTTCACTATTAGATTATTATAATCTTAATTAATCACAAGAGAATGTTTATACTTTGATTCGTTAGAATATAAATTGGATACAATTGACCCATTCATATAATGTGATCACGATCGCCAAAAAACATCGCAATCCCAGTTGAGTTGCATTTACAGAAGAATATAAACCTGTCCCTAGCTACCCCTTTGGGATAACACGATGGTAAAAGCCTGTTATTTTCAAAGTATCTTCTTCTCCTGATATTTGTTACATTTCGATAAAAGTTAGACAGTTCTGAAACTTTTCGCCCGCCACGTCAAGTTATGAAGCACTTGCTGTGTTGAGATGGGAGCTTTCGATAATATTCTTGCATTTACATAAAAAAAATATTCTACTGCAAATTAATTAGAATAAATTTTTGATTTCTCTGATGGCGCCGGGTACCATCATATCCATCTTATAATGTCAATGATGTACATTGTGTTTGTAGTGCATGTAAATATCGTCTGAGGTACTTTGTCGTTGTCAGATTGATTCTAAAAACTATTAAAATGAAATAAGAGTCGTATTTTGTATAACACATTGCATTAATGTTAGAGAGGTTTAGTGCAATGTTCGATTAGATTCACTACATAATTATATAACTTTAACAAGATGTACAATTTATAAAGTAAATAATATGTTCAAGTTATTTATAATGTATTAGATATAAAACACTATTTTTGTTACTAGTCCTCGTTTGATAAATTATTTAAAAAATAATTAATACACTATTTACTTTCATTTACGACGGTCACGAATGCTTTGGATTATTTGTTTCTATTGCACTGTTTAAATATTTAGACATTGAAATAGTGATAGTAAAACTATATAATAATTCTAGAAAACGGATGGAAGAAAGGTACAAAAAACGTGAATTTAATAAATATCATGCCATGCTACAGAAAAATAAAATATGTAACAAAAGTGTATGGAAAATAAAATATGTAACAAAAGTGTATGGAAAATAAAATATGTAACAAAATTGTATGGAAAATAAAATATGTAACAAAAGTGTACGGAAAATAAAATATGTAACAAAAGTGTATGGAAAATAAAATATGTAACAAAAGTGTATGGAATGAGTGTATTGTGTGTTTCTGTGTTCAAAGTGAATTAATTTTAAATGTACAAAGACTAAAGACAACTCTTAACTTATGCAGTCTCGACTAAGAAGCAGCCTCATTAAATACTATCACTTTGTCTAGAAGTTCACTAATAGCTGCGACGCATTTCAAACGAAGGAAATCAGGGACCGTTCAAAAAAGAATAAAGTGGAACAAACACGAATAATAAATAATTAGAAAAGAATTAAAACTGTAAATAAGGACAATTATCAGATAATTGAAACCTTGAAACGCAAAATGACAATATCACTATAAAATACAAGGGGATTTTTTAACAAAAACACTTTATTAAACCTGAATTTATCACCACACTCATCGAGACTACTATGGGCGTGTACTCTATAGTGTTCAAGTTAAGGTTTATGATTCCGCACGTTTCGCATCAGCTACGATTATCATTCGACTACAGAGACATGATCAGCCGCCGTATCATGTTATTAAAAGTACACCTACAACGCACGTACGTTGTACGTTGGTCGCAGTTCCGTTGCATGGCAATAAATCTGAAACCATAATAGCTAGATAATTGATACTTGGTACGTTTTATTAGTATCAAGATCATCCAATCCTAAACGCACGCGTGTATGTGAGAATTGAGAAGAAGCGTCACATTCAACGTGAATCTGATGTCGTCGTGCACGCATAGACACTAAACACAAAAGACATGCGTACGTTGTCCTGCTCCATATATGTGAAGAAATTCGCGTTTATTTTTAATTGATTTCGGACGATTAATGTCGGGTAAATTTCTATCATTTGAGTTTCCATCGTTTATCTTACAATGGACGCGCAGTAGAAATCGTAATAGCAGAAAATCAATCATCCTCCGATTTCAAACGAAGGACCTTATCGAATTCGCTCAGATAGTCTTTGGGGCGTAATTGAATTATACCATTTAATTCACAGAACGTAAGCCCTCCGGCATCTCAGTAAGATGAATTATTTAGTTTCAATTTGTAATATAATCGCTGTGGGATAGAAATTGCAATTAAGAGAATGCCTTACACATTATATTTTTTAAAGTATCGTAAATAATATCGGAGACTTCTACTTGACGCTTGTATTCTGTGAGGTCGTGGTATTTCACCGGTCGAGACGGCACATTCGTGAAACAGACGTTGTTGCGGACAGTGAAAATATCGGTGATTAGTTGATAGTGGTTACTGTTTATATTTGATTACACTTGGTCGAAACACATAAAGGTAGACATTTACTATTTATGTCCCCACTTTAATGTATGGAAGTGAAAGCTGGTTTTGGCAGGTAAACCATGTTAGTAAAGTTAATGCCGTAGAGATGTGATCCTTAAGAAGTATGTTAGGCGTGACATTGAATGATAGGATTAAAAATAGCATTATAAGAGAAAAGTGTGGCTTAAAAGTGGATGTTGTGACTGCAATTGAGAATGGTGTGCTTCTGTGATTCGGGCATGTTGAAAGGATGAATGAAGAGAGAATAATGAAACAAATGTATCTTGAAAAGTGAGTGGCAGTGTTGGTAGGGGACGTCCAAGGAGGACTTATATCGATCAGATTAGTTACATACTAAAGAAGGGCGATATAAGGAGTACACGTAATCGACAAACTTGTATCCGTAGATGTATATTATATTTATGTATAAGAAAGAGTAAATATTTTTGCTTTTGATGAAAATATCAAAATAGAAAAATAAAGAGAGGTAAAAGCTATACTAATATTTCCAAAAAAAATTACTCCAACACGCTCGGTCGCGATACGGATAGCAAAAAGACGAGTAAGGATAATATTTGACGTGTGTGGAAATTGAACTTATTGTTGACTGACTTGATCGACAGCTTGAATAACGAATGTCAGTTATGACGCAAGTGCGTGCCATATTTATCTAACAAGAGAACTATTTAGTGATAAAAAAAGATGTTCTTGTTAGGTTTCTCCCGTAACTAAACGGAATGATTAAAACTACTGGAAAACAGAATGTATGTACAAATTCCATATTCGAAAATATTTATGAGCGACCAATATTGATGTCAACAGAGACTATTATGTTTTTAACTTCAAATTTGAACTTTTTCAAATCAGATTGGGATTTCCTTATCGAATAGTCTTGGAAATACTACTACTGAGCTCCTTTTATAAATACCACTAACTTATTTAACATAATTTTGCTCCACTGACTTTTTAACATTAACTACGGTTAAAGCACATTCTATTCTCATATCATTATATCTTTCAATGCCCACTTCTTTTGACAATGTAATTCAGAGACACAAGGTGAGATTGATTTTTGTATTTATATCTCCCACGAACATGTATTGTACTGGTTGACGACCCTGTATCA
>JWHW01055147.1:49725-61345 GCA_000931545.1 Papilio glaucus
GTTAAAAAAAAAAAAAAAAAGAAGGGTACGGACTACGGAACAAGCACAGCATGGTTGTGGGTTCAAATCCGTCATTCGAATGTCGTCGTTAATCATTTTCAACCGAGTTTAAGCTTGCTTGGGAATGGTTAAAAGGAAATAATAGTAACATTCGATAATCTACTAACATTTCTACACCTATATGTACATGCCCGAGGAGAGTTGGCGTTGCGACATAGTAAATAGTCAAGTAATTTAGACGTTTTAAGGAGTTAGTCGTTAAATAGAGTGTCGTTATAAACAGTTAAATGTATAAGGATTAACTAGTACAGTACTAGTTAATCCTTACATTACATTTTCATGGACCAGAAAATATAGCTCCATCGATTCCAAAATTTCTATAATACTTCTTGATAAATGACTCACATCTGGCCGACTTAACAATCACTAAAAGCAACATATATAATATAGCTGAAGAAATATCAACCAAAATGATCAAATAAGCGGTAATTTTGTACATACTTAGTACGTTTTATATAAAACACCTAAGACAAATATTCAAGATAGCAATTGGAGCCGTTAACGACAATCGTATTTTACAATGGAAATGATCGCTGTTATATTCTATTCGATAGATGGCGCGAGCTGGTCATGGTAAATATAAATCTTCATTCTACAGCTCATTCTATCAGCCGAGCTAAATACGAGCGACCGCTAGCGGCGCACGGATTTCAAATGGGACGTGAGATTTGTATGTTAAACTGTAATTTCGTATGTTTGAACAGAATCATTGCAGTTTAACACTCCACTGTTAGCGGTAAGCGAACTAACTGCGTATTATATATTATAAAATGTGTTAGAACAATTATAGGGAACTAGACAAATTATTTATATTAGGACCAACATTTGTGTGTATGAACATGTCTGTATCTTTAGTCTGGGTGTATTATCCATTTAAGTAGTATTTACGATAAAAAAATGGTGTATATCAGTTATCTGGTTTCCATAGTACAAGCTCTGCTTAGTTTGAGATCAGATTTCCGTGGGTGAATACACTTATACAATGACATATAGGAATTTTTAGAAAGCGTCTTGCAGTTCGTGTGTGGTACTCTTCATACATCAGCAGTTAGTAATTCACTGCTGACCTTCTGCAGTCCGATCTTATCGGACAGTTGAAACATGAACCATAACTGAATACTATAATAAGTAATATTTCAACTGCGCTGCAGGATGACGTAGCTGTCTGGAGTCCTGTGTATTAGTCTCTTGATGTGACTTACAGAAGAACATGAGGAAGTTTACTTAAAAGAGAATTCCCTGCATAAGAGTCGTAATAAGATAGATTAATAGACATAGTCTGTAAGAAAGGCCAAAGAAAACCCAATAACAAGATGAGTAATATACAAAAAGTGTTAGCGGAACCCTATAAAATATTCTCAGGTACAGGGACGCTAAAACTTTATTTGACTAAAAAAAAAGGAATAGAGCTAAAAAAATTAGCGTCACAATAAAATAGTAACAATAGAGAAATACTAAAACGGAAAAAATAAAAAAAATCTATCTGAAAAAGTTTTTCACGTGATATCAACATAATTTTATTTTCGTCAACAATGAAGTCGATTTGTCGAGTGAACAATGCCGATGGCCCTTCCGAGTACTCCCGTCCGATTATACACACTTCACCAATTTTACTTAAATGGAAACAAGTGCGCCCTCGAGCGGCATTTGGGATTTAAATCGTTCGCTTAAGTGGTGCTTGTATGAAAGAATTTAAGAACAATATACATCTTGCGGTAGATTTTGAACAAACAATTAACTAACATGTTTGCTCAATTCTTTAACATGTACAGTACATAAGTGTGTATATAATATGAGTGTATGTTTATATCTTATATTGGATTATGATATACTTTCACAAGAGTTTCGACTCTCTTTCTCGCTAATATTTATTTATGTAAATCTCATTTTCGTAATTAGGAACATAATGTAAAAAACCGGTGGCCTTTTGTGATTTTTCGTAAGGATACGCTTTTAATTTTTTACTCCTACCTACACTCCTAATTACACTCCTATCTACACTCCTACTTACACTCCTACCTACACTCCTACCTACACTCCTACCTACACTCCTATCTACACTCCTACCTACACTTCTACCTACACTCCTACCCACACTTCTACCTACACTCCTACCTATATTCATACCTACGTATACTCTTTGACGAAATGAAAATAAGATACTTCATAATTAATTATTAGTCTCAAATTCCTTATTAAACAAATTAATTAACTTAAGCGTGTTGACTTGACGCACTTGAAGTTCTGTGTCTCAAGTATTTCATTAAGCTCGTTATAGGTAAGCATCACTTTATTTGCACTTTAGTACTACTTAGACACTTAAACGAGATTTTTGTGTTTGGATTTAGAATACAAGATCCTTGACGCATTACTGTGATATTTTATACCAAAGATATGTTATATCAATCTATAATCATACAAAATCATATATCACGCCCGTAACCCAGAGGGGTAGGCAGTGATCATGGATTTCCATTTGGCGCAATCCTGGTGCACCTCTCTCGCTTCTACATTCATACATCTACGCATGCATGCTCGTCGATTGTGGGTGCCTTTTTTATCATAAAATCACGAGTCTTAAAGTGTTCCAAAGACAGTGACAGCAACATTCACTCGTGTCGAATAGTATGAAAAGGATAGCGTAATTAAAATAATAAGAAAAAGGAGGACAACTGGTGTTTGTTACTTAAGCGTATATCTAAACACTGATGTTAAGCTGTAGAAAAAGCGTTCCAATTGGGGTGCTTTCGAGTCTTCTCACTCTTAAACCGCTGATGCTTATCTGCAAATTTTTGTATCATTGACGCATGATATGTGCATATATTTACAATATGCTTTACATACTTTAATAGACATTATAATGTACGGTCGAATGAAGTTCTTTTCTATCTATAATCGTCATAAACCAAGCTAATTGAGATGGTCGGCGACCCAAACTGTTCTCTGTTCCTGTCTTTTTTTCTCGTATTCTGTATGTACATACAGTGTATATAATACATATATAAACATATCTCATATAGTATGTGAAATATAGCAATCTATATTGAACGATAAAATTCTTTTCTAACCGATAAAAAAAGGTTGGGATAAAATAGAAATATTTATCCCGCTTTCTGAAAGGTATGTCGAAATTACTCGGCGAGGGAGAGGTTCTACACGATATACTATGTATGCTTCAATAAAAAAAAACTCTTAAGGTTTGGTAGTCAGGGGCCAGTTAATACTTTAATTGCCTAACTTCTAGGTTTTGAAGGTATTAAAACGTCCTTTGGCCTCACAGAAGACAGGCGTGAAGTAGAAGCATTTTGTCTGACGAGTGAGGTGCCGGAAGCCTAATCCTAATCATTGTCCTCCGTCCATTCTTTAGTTACAAAGAAAGGATGAGAAGGGGGTCCTTTCAGGACTTTAAAGGATTTGACAGGGGAAGGAATAGATAGAAAAGTAAAAATCTTTTTTTTTCTGCTTACTCCCTTCTAATAAAGGTAAGCAACACATCATTGCCTACCTTTAATGGACAGGGAAGGGATTAGACAGGAAAAAGTATGTTTCCTCCATCCAATCCCTAACCCGTGAAATCCTCTTCCGCTTCCCATACTTTCTTAATAAGGAAGGAGGAAAGGACTAGATTTGTACAGAAGTAATTCTCTTCGAGCCGGTATTTTAAGAGGTCTGCGTTGAAATATCTAGGGACAACTACTGATGCGGTTGGCTCTAGTACTGTTATAAGACGTTACACATTTCGAGATCAAATATTTTGTCATATCTATAGTTTTCTCTTTAGCTACTTGTCTCCTGTTGAAACATTTATATCACGTACGCAATAAGGATCAGAGTCCGCATAAAATATGCATTTGTCTCAACAAATGAACGACCTTATTTTCTCTATTCACGACAAGATTTGTGGGAAGACTTACAGCTTCGTATAAATTAGGGTGCGTGCATAATGTATGTTTACTTTTTTCTATTTTGTCTGTCAGTGGAAGGGACTGACATTGGTAGATTTTTATTTGTACATTTAAATACTACTAATTTGCTTTACTAATAAGTAATGCAAATTTATATTATCTTAAATAAATATTTATATATGTTTCCTTAATTTAAAAAATTAAATTTATGTTCCCTAAATAAATTAAAACAAAAACAACATTTTTTTTAAATTTATTTAGGAACCAAACAGTCGTTTAAATACACAGTTGCAAAAAATATAATTATTACATGTAGACTTGTATATTAACGATATAATAACTACATATACTAAAATATATTGCGGATGTCTGTTTGTAGTGATACAAATTACATAAAGAATCGCTCGATTGTTTATCTCCTTACATTACCTTAACTTATTTATTTCTAACTTACTTATCTCAGCTTCGATCTTTTGTCTCGTATCTTTTACATCTTTTATTCTTCTATCTAAATTAGAACATTCGTTAGCTTGGTTATCATGTATGGATGGACAAGCTGCGCCTCGAGGTCTCACCTGCCGTGTAAATTAATCTAACCGACAAATGTCCAGCCTAACCTGAACCCTATTTAATCTAATGTATCATATAGATCTGAGGTCCAACTTACATTGGAATAAAATTGTTTCTCCGTACAAACTTTTATCCCCTACCTACAACTCATAACAACTCGAGTAATTCTTATTTACGATTACCCGAAACCATAGAGAATGTATGCGTAAATGTATGGATGTAGAAGAAGCGAGAGAGGTGTGTCAGGATCGCGCCAATGAATCCGTAATCACTGCCTACCCCTCTGGTTTACTATTATAAATATTATTATTGTTAGCATTGAAATGAACAACGCAAGTTTATTCAATAGGTAAATATATATTAGGATCATCCCGGGTGAGATTTGATCTTTTGTTATTAATTAACCTTTTGTTAGTAACCTCAAGGGGCCACTGTCGTCCCCACTTTTGTTTAGATCGCTACTAAAATTTACACAAAGATAATTATTTAACAATGGTTAAATTTTTATAGTACTACCTAGGCTCTTTACACGCAACCCTTTCTCATTTTTATTGGGAAATGTTATAAGAAGATTGAATGTTTTTTTTTATGGTAGAAGGTGGCGAACGAGCAAGCGGATCACCTGATGTTAAGTGAGCGCTACCCATAGACATCCGCAACAAGCAAATGTGTTGCAGATGCGTTGCCTACCTTTAATGGACAGAGGAGGGCATAGACAGGAATAAGGATATTTCCTTTTCCCGTTAACCCCTTCCCATCCAATCCTCTTCCCGTTCCCATCCTATCCTCATAAGGGAAGGGGAAAAGGACTGAAATTAGTGTATAATAGGTTCGAGTTATAGGAAACATGAGTTAAAAAGTTTTTATTGTATAAACATGAAACGTTACCATGGCAACCGATATTGTAAATGAAGGTTTTATATACCTCGGGATCAGGTTTATTTTCGGCACGTAAGTATCCCATGTTCTACTAGTGTGTACACAATGTCACGATGATCAACGAGATCATGAGGAACGGATAATGAAAAGACTCTAATTAGTATGCACGTATAACGTTCAAGAGCTACTGAAGGAATATAAGCGAAAAGGTGCAGATTGCAACAAGATAAAAATTACAGGTTGTATATACACAGACCTCCTGTAAACTTAAAACCCACAGTTTGATAGTGTTAGACCCCGTAACAACATCTGTTGTTGGAAATAATGCGAAGGGGAAGAGAATTTGACGGGCTAGGGTTGGATAGGAAAAGGAAATATCCTTTTTCCTGTTCATCCCCTACTCTATCCATTAAAGGTAGGCAACGCATCTGCAACCCATTAGCTTCTTGCTGGTGCCTGGGTAGCGGTCACTATCAGTTCACCTGCTTGCTCATTTGCCACCTTCAAAAAGGCGGCAAAAGGATTATGTTCGGTTGAGTCGTTTTCACATTCGCATATTTGGTGGTAATGGAGGTAAAGAAATATTTTGACGTATTATAATAACGTAATGCTAAAGTCCTATTAAATTGCGTTAAAAGTGATTTTAAAAGATTTGTTGGTGACTGTCTGTGTGTTTGTAATGTCCGCGGGACTTTACTTTGCCTTGAAGAAGGACCTACGACAGGTCCGAAACTTGTAGGTACCTACACCGAAGTACACGAACGTTATCTGTAAATATTTCCAAAGTAATGAACACTTAATGAATTCATTTCGCAAAAGCCAACGTTCCTATCAAGAAAATGTTGGTTCTACTTAATTCACCTCGAGTCTTAAAAAAATAATTGTTATCAAAGAGGTAACCCTAAAGTAAAACACTTAGCGTTAAGTAAACTTGTTTACCTCAAGGAAATTATAACATTACCTTAACAATTTTCTTGAAAATTAAACGGACGTGCACAAAGCTTGGCTTAAAGCTCCCAGAAATATCTAAATAAAATATAAAATAGTTTTATTATTTTGTTCTTTTCTTCGTATGATTTAACTTAATCTCTTTTTTTATATTATAAAGGGGATGACGAGAAGCGGGTTGGTTGCCTATAAAATCACCGACACCCATGATATCTGCAACACCAGAGAAACTGCAGACGTGTTGCCTGCTTTTAAGGAAGGAGTACGCTCACTTATTGAAGAACCTTAAGTCTTATTGGTTTGGAAATACCGCTGGCGATAGATCATTCCACAACGCGGTGCGAGTAGTACGCGAAAACCGCACTGTAGTTTAAAGCCAATCAAGATGGTGTGGATGGCAGTTGGAGCTTTGTTGTGTTGATCGATGACGGAACTCAGCGGCAGGAATTGTTCCAAACAGTTCTTCGGAACACTCCCCATGGTACTCTGGTCTCTTCGCAATGCCAGAAGATCAAAGAAGATCAAGCCGAGCTGTAGGAGTTCGATAGTTGATGATTCGAATCGATCTCCGTTGTATGCAGTCAAATGAGAGAAGTATCTATTCTATAATTTGACAGGAATGAATCGGTGTTTCGGGCATGTTGAAAGGATGAATGAAGAGAGAATAACGAAACAAAATTGTGTAGCGAAAGTGAGTGGCAGTGTTGGTAGGGGACGCCCTAGGAGAACTTATATCGATCAGATTAGTGGCTTACTAAAAAAGGCCGATATAAGGAGCACCCATAACCGACGAGCATGTATGCGTAGATGTATGAATGTAGAAGAAGCGAGAGAGGTGTGCCAGGATCGCGCCAAATGGAAATCCATGATCTCTGCCTACCCCTCTGGGTTACGGGCGTGAGCACATATTTATTTATTTATTTCATTTAACAGTCGAGTCAACTTAAACCATTTAGTGTACCATAGTCTACCTATAGAAAAATCGGTAAGATTTATGACGAATGGATAGGATGTAACACTTTTGAGGATTCATAACTAGGAATGAATTTTTAACACTGATTGCATATATATATTCTTTTAGAGACAAATATTCAATATCTTCACTTGACAAGATCCTCGCAGCTCTGCATGTACGTACGTAAGTCCCTATTTCCCACCAACCAATCACTATACCTTTATCTCTGGATTAATAGTGCACATTTAATTATTAAATGTACACTAAGAATGAATAGTTTTGTCAAAGATGCGATGCTATATCTCCAAACTATACACTTGCCTGTAAGCTGTAGCTTACACGATAACTGGTATTGATGGAATTGACGTAGCACAACAGTTTGCGCGTGACACATTCATTAATACTTGATGGATGGCCTAACGCAATCTCAGGCGGAGCGTAATTATATGTGTATTATATAGATGTACTGATATAACATAGATAGAGTAAATGAGGCGTAGTATTTTACGCCTTTATTACCTTCAACTATATCTATGTAAGGAATCCTCAGTGTAATTTTCACAAACTTGTAAACGTCCGATCGACTACTAAGTTTGTTTTAATTGAAAAAAAATGCCATCTAGTTTAAAATTGAAGTTGCTTAAATTTTTAACTAGATGGCGTTATTTTAAATAGGCGATTTACGTAACGGGAACTTTGCGTTTTTAATTAGTTTTTAACACGCTTTTATTAGATTGGTCTGTAATTATTTGTAATCTTTCGTCATAATTATCACTAATATAATACGTCCGAATACTCAAATATTTTTATAGCAACTTCCGCTTGAATATTTTTGTGTTTTCTTTTTGAATGTTCTATGTTCGATTCAATGTACAAACGAGCGTCCTCCAGAGAAATACAAAACGGTTACTTGGGCTTAGTATTTGCAAGCTATTTTGTAAAGTCTATACATTTTTGTATGTCTATATTTTTATGAAACGTTATTTTTATTTCATTTTACTAAATAATGCGATATCATTCTTTGCAGTCAGATACAAGTCTTCTTTCATAGTGCGTACGGCAAACGATTTGATCTAGTTGCCAGCGTCACCGATTCCGAAGACCGTGGAAATGTAACACCAGATAGGGTTGTGGTATAGTGATAACTTTTTTTAACAAAAAATATTTAACTTACCTTCATACAGTTCAATATTTTAAACAAAATTATAAATGTTCTTACTTTTTTTGGTTTTACTTGTCTTTATTTTTTAATTATCTTGTTTTTAGTTAAAGCTAGCAAATCACCGTAGGTGTAATCTAAATAAAAATAAAAGGTCTCCAGAGCTTTATTTTACCGTTTTATTTTATAAATTTCATCATTCCTTCAATTAATTTTATTAAAAAAGCAATTATAAATGACTAAAATTTAAGTAAACAAGTGCAATTATAAATGACAAAAATTTATGTTAACAAGTGCAATTATAAATGACTAAAATTTAACCATGAAATCTCATAGTAATTTACTCTTAAAAGCAAATATACAAATTCCTACACTTGAAATACGCAATGCGTTACTCACTTCACGTGCCCCTCGTACCCTGGCCTCAGAGAAATACATAAGACTTGCAATTTCCTTATCTCTAATGACGTATGCGAATGTTAAACAACATTAATCATCAAAGACATTCATGCATATTTAAGGTGTTTATAAGTTTTGCACAAAAAATGTAGGCTTTCTTCTGATTTAAATATAAAAAATTAAATACGATTTAGTAAGTAAAAGGAACATAACCAAATAAATAAAACCTTATCAAAATTAAAATGGTTAATTAGTAAATTCTTATATTTACTCAAATACTACACATTTTAAGACGTGAAATGTATGTCGTCTTGGTTAGAAATAGACCTAAGGTCCCATTGCATGAGAGCAAGGAACTGTAAGACGCTTGTCTGCGGTGTCATCTCTGTCCACCCTAAGAGGAGAAGAAGGTGCGAAAGGGAAAAGAAAGAAAAGAGTTCCTTGCTCTACTTCTGTTTGTCTTCAATTAGTCGTTAGTATGTATTCACTTATATTTATTTAAATTCTTTCGTATAATTAAGCGCAGATCCGTAGGAAAGCGACAACCGAGACACGAAATTAAGGTCACGTACGGGGTGTCCCATAAATCAAGCTTACTCGCTAACTGTGAGGTTTAATGTGGACCGAAGCCAAGATTTTCGGAACACGCGCTTACATACGCAATTTAGAAAGTGATATTATCTAAGTTGGTTAATGATGGAAGTGCTTCTTTTCGATTATCATGATATTTCAATGAGGCGAGGTGTGCAGGTCTAGAAAGCTTGCAATGTCTGAACTTAGTGTTTAACTTATTTAGGAACGTGGGGAAGTTGGTTAAAGAAAATATAGTCTGAAAACTTGACGTGAAAAAGTTTTACCCCCTACCGGAAATGGCTCAACGTAGCTAAAAAAGCTTTCACTTCAAAAATTATGATAGAAGATGGCAAACGAGCAAGCGGCTCACTCGATGATGTCGACATTCGCAGGTCGGTTGCCCTTATTTAATTCTAACGACCCTTAGTGAAGTACAAAAGTGTGCAGAGTAAGAAATGTTTTCATTTGTAAATTTTTATATCAAGCAATAATAGCATAATCCTAAAAATTACAGGTTGTATATGCAGACCTCCTGTAAACTTAAAACCCACAGTTAGACAGTGTTAGAGCCCGCAACAACAACTGTTGTTCTAGGAAATAATGGGAATGGGAAGAGGATTTGACGGGCGAGGGTTGGATAGGAAAAGGAAATATCCTTTCTCCTGTTCATCCCCTACTCTATCCATTAAAGGTAGGCAACGCATCTGCAACCCATTAGCTTCTTGCAGGTGCCTGGGTAGCGGTCACTATCAGTTGACCTGCTTGCTCATTTGCCACCTTCAAAAAGGCGGCAAAAGGATTATGTTCGGTTGAGTCGTTTAAGGAGTTAAAGCGTAACTAACTCACATTCGCGTAAATGGTGGTAATGAAAGTAAAGAAATATTATATTAACGTATTGCTAAAGTCATATTAAATTGTGTTCAAAGTGATTTTAAAAGACTTGTTGGTGACTGTCTGTGTGTTTGTAATGTCCGCGGGACTTTACTTTGCCTCGAAGAAGGACCTACGACAGGTCCGAAACTTGTACCTACACCGAAGTACACGAACGTGAGTTATTTGTAAATATTTCCAAAGTAATGAGCATTTAATGAATTCATTCGCCAAAGGCAAACTTTCCTATCAAGAAAATGTTGGTTCTACTTAATTCACCTCGAGACTTAAAAAAATAATTGTTATCAAAGAGGTAACCCTAAGGTAAGCCACTTAGCGTTAAGTAAACTTGTTTACCTCAAGGAAATTAGAACATTACCTTAACAATTTTCTTGAAAATTAAACGGAGCTGCACAAAGCTTTGCTTAAAGTTCCCAGAAATATCTAAATAAAATATAAAATAGTTTTATTGTTTTGTTCTTTTCTTCGTATCTTAATCTCTTTTTTTATATTATAAAGGGGATGACGAGTTAAAGAGAGAGACGACGAGCGGGTTGCCTATAAAATAAGTGATCACCGACACCCATGATATCTGCAACACCAGAGAAACTAACGTGTTGCCAGCTTTTAAGGAAGGAGTACGCTCACTTATTGAAGAACCTTAAGTCGTATTGGTTTGGAAATACCGCTGGCGATAGATTATTCCACAACGCGGTGCGAAGTATGTTCGCGAAAACCGCACTAAAGTAAAGCCAATCAAGATGGTGTGGATGGTCGTTGGAGCTTTGTCGTGTTGACCGATGACGGAACTCAGCGGCAGAAATTGTTCCTAACAGTTCTTCGGAACACTCCCCATGGTACTCTGGTCTCTTCGCAATGCCAGAAGATCAAAGAAGATCAAGCCGAGCTATAGGAGTTCGATCGTTGATGATTCGAATCGATCTCCGTTGTATGCAGTCAAATGTAAGAAGCTGGTATTAGAGAGAGAAATATCTGTTCTACAATTTGACAGGTATGCTTCGGTGGTTCGAGCATGTTGAAAGGATGAATGAAGAGAGAATAACGAAACAAATTTATGTAGCAAAAGTGAGTGGCAACTTCACTTGACGAGATCCTCGCAGCTCTGCATGTACGTACGTAAGTCCCTATTTCCCACCAACCAACCACTATACCTTTATCTCTGGATAAATAGTGTACATTTAATTATTAAAAAGCTGAATAGTTTTGTGCAGGTTGCGATGCTATATCTCCAACCTATACACTTGACTACAGCTTACACGATAACTGGTATTGATGGAATTG
>JWHW01055154.1:0-16441 GCA_000931545.1 Papilio glaucus
TGAATGTGATGAGGCATCAAACACAGCAATAACTCATGAAGAAAAAGAACTGGAAAGTGCGATAACTTCGAATGAGATTGTGATTGCGATGAAAAGGATGAAATTGGGCAGAGCACCTGGGTATGACAGGATTTCTCTTGAAATGCTGAGAGCTGGAGAGATTTGGTTGCAAGCCTGCTGTGGGTCTTTTGCAATATATGTTGGAGAAATGGCCTGATACCGGAAGATTGATGTAAAGCCGTCATCGTCCCTTTATATAAAGGAAAAGGTTCACAGCATGATTGTAAAAATTACTGAGGAATCAGCCTTCACAGAATTGTGGGAAAACTTTATGCTAAAGTACTGATTGAAAGTCATGAAAGAAACAGAAGAAAAGTAAAGAAAGTAAAAGGCTGTAAAAAAAAAAATTCTGCCCCTTCGTAGACTTAGAAAAGGCCTATGATAAAGTTAAAAGAGATGATCTGTTGTCAAGTTTAATTGATTTTGGGTTGAACCGTGACCTTATACAAGTACTAAAGTCTCTTTATAAAGATTCTACTGCTTGTGTTAACGGGGCCTACTCAGACTGGTTTAGCATCAATAAATTTGTAAGACAGGGCAGTGTACCATTCCTGTGGCTGTCCAATCTCTTTATGGATCATTGTTTGAAAGCTTTGAAAGACGAAGAGTATGGATTAAGAATGGGTGAGCTAGTTGTAAAATGTCTCTTGTACGCCGATGACTAGATCGTGTTTGCGTCATCGGCGGAGGACTTACAACGTATGGAGTATGGATTAAGAATGGGTGAGCTATTTGTAAAATGTCTCTTGTACGCCGATGACTAGATCGTGTTTGCGTCATCGGCGGAGGACTTACAACGTATGCTGAATGTAGTGAATGATTAATTAGAAGGTAAAGGTATGAAGATGAATGTAGATAAGACGAAAGTAATGGTGTTTGAAAGAGAACACAGTAAGACAGTAATTGATATAAATGTTAACGGTAAACAAGTGGAACAGGTGGCTGAGTTCGTGTATTTGGGGTGTATGTTTAGTAGAGATGGTAAGCATGTTAAAGATTTTGAACGACGAGTGAATGCAGGAAAAAAAACTACATTTAAAAAACTACTTCAAAAACTAAAAAGTACAAAATAACTTAATAAAGATTTAATTGAATACACCTCTTATACAAATCTAATACCTTTAATATTCATAAAATACTACGAAAAAATAAATAGGTTTCAGCTTAGGTGGACTAATGTCGGTTAAATTAAAATTCCTGGCGGGCGAAACTGCGCGATTTTTTAAAAATAATACGTGATGCCCTAACTCGTTGATGTAATAATATTCGTTAAACAGATTTTATTTCATTCACATAACGTGTCTGAAGTACGTCCATGACGTAGTGTTGCTGTGAGTCGCGCAGTTTTCCCGCACGTGCGACCTGTGCGCTATATATTTGTCCGCTGACGTGCAAGAGCGGGCAACTCTGCAAGTAGCCGTGCGTATGTTACGTTACGTAACACCAACTACTTATTCTCTTGTTTTAATTGCTGCGGTTGTTTGTATTACTTAATTTTGCTACTTCCAAAAATATAGTCTTTCCATAGTTCTGTAGTGTATAATTTTTACAGGTAATGCTGCAACAATAGATAGCATTAGATGCTAAACAGCGGAAATATAGTGTGGTTCGATTTATAGGACGTTATAGAGTCCGATAACAGGGATCTTTCTAAAAGTAAAGCTTGTGTTACAAATGTATGTAGGATCTTTTATTGTGCCTCGAAATAGAAGCCGATATGGTCTTATTTCTTTATTTCGCCGACTTAAAACACTTCTTAATTATAAAGGGTCAATGTCACGTGCATACGCCACTCGTCTTTGCGCCAACCTGTCAATGTCCTTTTCCGTCCTTTCTCCGCGCATCCGTTCCGTTTCTTACTTGGGTAGTACAGGAATGGAACGTAAGAGGTACGTTCCATTCCTACATACATACCAGATTTTACTTAACCGCCTAATATATTTTAATATATTTTTGAAAAACCTAACTTTTTATTTGATTATTTACTTTACGATTAGTTAGTAATTCCATGTGATGATTCATCGATTGCTGAATTATTTGATACACCTGTGCATGGGCAAAATACACAGTGTTTATTGTACTTTTTTATTTCGCATTTTGGGTATGAACGCGGGTCTTACCCAGCATGCCATGCATGCCATGCCATGATTCATGTTAGTTTGTCGGGTTGTCTTTGCTTAATGGGTACGTACCATAATGTTAACGTGATAAGATAACCTGACGATTTCAAGCCTAAGTGACAGACTAGACTTTTTCCTTACCGCTAAAAGAAAAATGTCATATAACCTTTTTTTCTTTTTGCCATCTAATCTTCAAAATCCAATAAGTCTTCATGACGCTCGAGGATGTACAAGCTTTGCATCGTCTGCTTCCCTGCTATAACGTTTTATTATTCAGAAAAACGAGATTGAATCTTACGTTGGAAGGTTCCAGAAATCGCTGCGCTATTTACGACGCTATTTTTACGTATATATATATATATAAGTTGGTTGTTATCATTTATCATGTATTCCCATATCAATTTGATCAAGATCTGACGAGTTGTTTTTGAGTTATTCTTAAATAAAGGCATTTAATTGACATTGACTACGTTGACGGCGTTCTCGTTTTGAGTTAAAACGACTGTGCATCAAGCCAATACGGTGGGCACGTTGCTTCCCGCCGTCTCGTTAGATAAGCGATCGTGAAGCCAAGACCGTGATTACGTTACTTTTGAATATATTTTTTGAAGTCGGTTTTGCTTTTGTTTAATTAGTAATACATTTTCTTTGGGAGCTTTATATCAGAAAGATAAGTGTACGAACATCACATAAACTAAATGTATATGCAAGTAAATATAAATTTGGAACAATAACAATGCGACGCCATTACATGTTGTTATAAGTGTTGTCAACTACATTACAATATTATATTTACCCTAAAAATACAATGAAATATAAAAGACGATAGATTACAAAAGCGGTGTAAAATATGTTTTGTAATTTAATTTCGATCATTTGTTTTTTAGTATATCTTTTAAAGGCAGCTGTTAGTTATTTAAAATTTAAAATATTGAATACTTTATTTTTTCGATATTTTAGTATTGTTCATAAACACCGTTTAAATAGTCCTCTACCGTTTAAGTAGTCGCTAAACTAGATTCTTTTTAACATAAATGTTTATTATATTCCCCATTTTAGGGTATCGTCGATACGCTGATAAACGTTCGTGCTGATAAAATTCGAGCTTCACTTTTGAATGTTGAATTTGTATAGAACGCGGTTTCTGGAGGTATATAATTATATGATAATAACTTATGAAAAATATGAAAATTAACTAAAAAAACAAGCATGCATTTTCTCATACATGTTTCGTATGTGACGTTAGGTCTGAAGAAAGGACAGAAACTACAAAGAGTATATAATTATGCATCCTGACTTATACAACAAAATGTCGTATATCTCAAGGTGCTTTAATGAAAGGAATCGACCCGAGTGTTAATTATTACAGTAATTAATACGGCTTATAAGGTAAAACAACATAACTTAATTCCAAGTCGGAGCGAAGTTTGCCAGGTCAGCTGGTTTGTTAATAAAGCTCCTGTTAAACCAATGTTACGTAAACAAAGCAGACATTTAAATCATTCAAATAGATCCCGACGAGAAACGTGATTGGCTTCGTAAGTACCAATATTCACGTGGCTGGCACGTTTATCGAATCACGTTTTAGATGCCAGAAAGGTCATCTTTATAGGATTTGTGATATTTCTTTTATATTAATGATATTTTACGTAAGCATTTCATGTAAACAACGTTGGTATGGGTAAAGGGATTTTAATTATACAGATTCATTTGTAATTCGACGTATATCCATCAAGAGCTGATACCAAATGGGCCAAAATGCAACAAATTAAACCCCCATATGTATGGCCAAAATTCAATAGCTTTCGAGATATTTGAGTTTTCTGAGTATTTCGGTATTTACCCAAAATTTGAAATTTAATCTATACAGATAAATAAAATTGAAGTGTCTGTATGTAATGTCAAAATAAAATTTCCAGACTCAATACACATGATGTATATACGGTTATTACGTAAAATTTAAAAATTGCATTTTCGTTATGAAAATGCAATTTTTAAATTTTTTGTCTGTCTGTCTGTCCGGTTATTCCGGGTAATCTCCGAAACGACTGAACCGATTTGGATGGAACTTTTACTGGAAGATAGTTAATATTGTAAGGATTGTAATTTGATTGAAGCAAAAGCATTAGGGATCCGCGCAAAAACTTAAAAACCCTCGAAATTGTGAAAAAAATAACGCGTTGCCATATCGAAAGCGCCGCCCGCTACCCGCAAAGTCACAAAAGTTGTTACTTAATCAGTAAAATATCTATACAGATAAATAAGGTAAAAACAATGTAAGAAATACGTATATAAACTTTTATTCTGCGAAGCGATTAATATGTTTTATTTGACTTCACGCGGACGAAGTTGCGGGCAACAGCTAGTTCCAAATAAAAACAAAGTACATATGGAATGGCTACCATTAAAAATGATATTGTAGCTGGCACTTTAATTAAGCTATGAACATAAATAAAAGTACTTAATTCAACAAAATAGTTAAAATGATGAGCGATTTAAGTATAATATAGTTCATTAGATTCATTTTAGGCTTCAAACAAAAATGACTATGACTTTAATCGCACAAATAACTAAAAAAACTTGCCTATTCATTGGATTGGAAAGCTTACAGAATAGGAAAGTTGTTTTAGTTATTTGTATGATTAATGTCATAGTAATATTTATTTATTTATAATAATATTATGTTCAACTTACTCCTACCCCCTTTTTATTTTCTATTAAAGAATTGTGGTTGTATTTTATGGTTAGGATTTCGAACTGTCTCAAAACCAATACTTATCTCCTTTAGTGTTCGCTCTTTTCTCTCGGTGTTGTTTTTGAGTTATTCTTAATAAAGCGTAAGTGTGCATTTTATGTTAAAACGACTATGTATCAAGCCAAGGCGGTGGGCGCGTTGCTCCTCCCTTTTGTTTAAGTAAACTATCGTGTGCAGTCAGAAGCAATAATATTTATATGTCACCGACCGATTGTAAGGGCAGGCACTTTATAATCAGGCTAGGCCAATTTAAACAGTCAGGACATTGTCAGTTTCACGAATTATTGAGAATGTGCCGTTTCTTTTTTCGGCACTTTTTTACCACTATGACTTTAAAACTGCCCTTTCTAGGACTTTTTTTTTTTTTTTGAAAATTTTGCCCTCTAAGACTTCCTTTCTGAAAATGTAACTTTGAAATTAAACATACACTTATGTGCCATCATTATTTTTTTTTTATTAATGATTTTCATTAAATTCTGTCGAATAAATTTCACATATAAAGAAACAAATTAGTAAACTGTTTTATAAACCCATAAAGATGCTCTCATATTTTTTAATATTTTCATCTTTTGTGTCCTCAAATCGCGAGATCTTTACTGTTTTATTTTTACTTTCATTAATTTTACGTTTTTTGAAAAAAAAATTTCAGATAAAATATGGAATGGGTTTTTAGAAGCCCCCAGCTCCATAGCACGTTCAGCAATCTTGGATTTCTACATGCAGGTGGATATCACGTAAATGAACATTGCAACGGTAAGAATAAACCATATCCATATTGCTATTATAAACCTGGTATCAAGAGTGTGTCAACATTTCTTAATGTTTTTTGTAAAAAAAAATTGTCAACAATTCTACCGTTTAAATTTTTTTCGTCTTTCTGGATGTCCCGTTTTAACTTAAGAATGGCTTGACCGATCATTATAAAAACATGTGATAGCGCAATTGATGGGCCATATACAAATCTGTCTATTTGTCTGTATTTCCCGTCATAACTTAAGAACAACAGATCTTAATGAGAGTTGGTATACAGCAAGAACACGTGATTGCGCAAATGATGGATTAATGGTAACAAAATAATGTAAACCGAGCGATAGGACCAAAAAGCATCATTTTTAATATCAATCGCCATGGTAATATAATAGGTTATGTTAATATGTTTCGTCAACAAAAACTTTTTGACACATGTTACCATGTTGTAATTCTTTATATTGCGTAATCAATGTACAATAATTTACAGCGAGGAATGTAAGAAACTAACGCGAGCGAAGCCGCCGGCAACATTTAGTTCGTTGACTAACACCTTTTGCTTATTCACAACTAGTGTTTTCTCACTGTCAGTATAAGATAGAGTCGATCAAATATCAAAAGAAAAGATTCTTTTATTCAAATTATTCCAATGAGACCTTAATGGCGATTAACAACGAGCAAGTACTACTGGCGAATATTCAGGATTTGTGTGGAACAAAGGCGTTCGACTTTCGTATTAAAGGAGGATTTAAAAAACTCATGAAGTTTCTAAAAAACATCTTGTAAAATAGGAATAGTCATTATTTAATAGTGTAACTTATAGCGAGTTGGCTCTAGCTACAGCTATAGTTGACAAAATATTTCTTTTCTCCTGTGTATACGTTTAGCGGGTACTCTAATTATAAGTTTTCTTAATTGTTATTTTATTTTCTACAGCTGCCCTAGAAACAATTTTGCATAACATATTAACAGAAGATAAATATTTATGTACCTATCGTAGAAGTATTAATTTCGGACAAAACGTCAAAAAAGACCTTATACCATTGTTGATAAACGCTAAAGAGGACAAAACGATTGAATTACTAATAAAAATATTAGTTTATTTAACCATACCTACGGAATGTTTACTTTCTATGGACGCAGTTTCTAAAACAGGCGTCGGAAGGCACACGATATTTGAAATTAACAATTTACTAGCAACTACTAAACTCGCTCTGACAGACCATCGGGCGACAAAAGTTATAATAGAGTTTTTAAAGAAAAATTCAAATTTAAAGCGAAATGCAAAAATGTCTCCCGAACAATGCGTAAATATTAGCAACACGCTTCTGTTCCTGCGGAACATCTTGCACATACCCGAGGGCATGAACTACCCGAGTCTCACCTACAATGGCTCCCCACGGACTGTACAAAATCAATTATTGTGGAACTTATTTAGTCAAAATATTGACACAGTTCTTATAAAGCTTATGTGTATGCCAGATACGGTAAGTTATTAATTACGTAAGTGCTCATAGCAGTTACAAATCTTTGTGTTGTCTATTGTTTTGCTTTCCTCTTATTGTCGTTATGAATTGCATTTTTTTATTTATTGCTTCTAGAGTACAAATGTGTGTTTTGTATGTTATTTTCATTCCAGAAAAATTGGGTAGTGACAATGGTTCAATTATTAGCCCTATTATATAAAGATCAGCATGTCACAACATTACATAAACTTCTTAATTTGTGGCTCGATGCTTCTATTTGCGAAAGTTCTGAAGACAATGAGAGTAACACTTCACCGCAGCATAGAGGTAATTTTTATACATCCGTTATAATTTTCGTAGTAGTGTAGTAAGAATTTCGTAGTCAACTATGTTATAACTTGTAGATAGAAACGATTCTTCACCAAACTTGACTTCCGATCCAATTTCTGATTCGTCGGACGCCGGTGGCAGCGGTAAAAGTAACGACGACCCCGGCTCTATAAACAACGATTGGGATGCTTCTTCAAGAAATAACATGAACGACAAACAACAGTTTGAGCTGCCGCGGTCCGCTGAGGGTCACGCAGTACGCTCAGTAACATCTTATAATAATAAGACTGGTGATAATAGTAAAGATATTACTATGAAAAGTGATACAGTACGTATTTTGTTAAAATGTTTTTTTACTATTCAATAATTCTTTATATAAATATTGAGAATTGTAACTGATTGCAGCCGGTGTTCATGTCCGGTTCTAATGAAAACGACAGTGAAAATGATCAACAGACTAAAGGTATATCTGAAAATTCTGATTACGGCTACGGCACTCAGATCGAAAACCAGGAATCCATATCGACATCGAGCAACGAAGACGAGCTACCAACTAAAAAGCCTGTGCACCAAAAACCGCACTCGACCAAACAGAGAATAAACAACAAAGTACGCTCGAACTTCACCCTTCAAGAAAGAAAAAGAAATAAAATAGTTAAGAGAGGAAAAATTAATATGTTCGTATTTTCGTGTCTTATT
This sequence comes from Papilio glaucus, assembly GCA_000931545.1. Taxonomy (NCBI): domain Eukaryota; kingdom Metazoa; phylum Arthropoda; class Insecta; order Lepidoptera; family Papilionidae; genus Papilio; species Papilio glaucus. Next base: position 8,178 of record JWHW01055154.1, read on the forward strand.
AATATTTTTTTTAATCAACGCTAATAATATAAATTAACAATTTTAGAACAACTATCCGAGAGCACAATACGCTGACCGATGACGACATCTCCAATGTATTAAAAGAATTTACAATTAATTTTCTATTAAAAGGATATAATTCGCTAGTGAAGAAGTTGCATGGAGAGATTCTGACGAATATTCAACTCGAAATTGATACATCGCATTTTTTCTGGCTCTTTACATATTTTTTAAAGTTTGCTACACAAATCGAACTCGACTTGGAGCACGTTAGCTCGATACTGTCGTTGGATATAATTTCATATTTGACCGCGGAAGGCGTTAATCTGTGTGAACAGTTTGAACTAACCATTAAATTGAATGGTAACGAGTTGAAACCTACCGTACGAAGACTACACCTGGTAATGATATTTATAATGCATTATATGCTTTTTAATTATATAAAGGTATGGTAAAATAACAATTTATTAACAGGTCGTTACTGCTATAAGGGAGTTCGTACAGGCTATCGAAATGTATAAAAAATTCCCACACACTTGCGACGAGGACCAAGAGAAGCTGGTGATGATGCAAATGAAGATGTGCGAGACGCAGGAATTGCGCTCGCTCTTAGTTTTACTTTTACGTCATTATAACCCTAAGTATCAATCTAAACAATATTTACAGGTGTGTAATACCAATGCCAATGTTTTTCTTAAGTTTTGTTTGAAAATTCAGCGAAATATTTTGTTTGTAATGTCACAAATGATATTATTTCGGTCGACCGTTGTTGAAGCTTTGTTCATAAGCTTCCAGACGAAAGTAAAAGTGATGAGGCTGATCTTGTACTAGTATATTGTAGTTCGTAAAATTCAGTTATAGTCTTTTTTTTTCTTTCGTTTTGCACTCTAAATTCGCGTAAGTTACTTTTACATTTTCCGTTTTAAACTTGATGTCATTATTTTATTATGCTACAAAATATGTATAAGAAGTTAGTATTATTATGAGCACTTTACAATAGAAACATTTCCAGGACCTTATTGTCACCAACCACATTTTATTGATGTTTTTGGACAATACTATGAAAATGCCGGAATACAAAGGTTCGGTCAGTATGCCTGATCATATAAAACAGTAAGTATTATTATGTGTTGTTTATTCTCTGCGTATTCCTCTTAATTTGTTTCTTACACGCAATTATGCTGACACGTTTTGCCCTCAGGTTTGCAACGCCCGAAATTATGTCACAATATGGGCTTTTACTTGAGAATTATAAAGGCAATGGGGAATTCGTTAACGACTGCATTTTCACCATGATGCATCACGTTAGCGGAGAGCTGGGATGCGTCGCAACTTTGTTCCAGCCCACGATTTTAAAAACATTTACATCTATATGGAATACTGAGTATGCAACTTGTGACGTAAGTAAATAATTACTAAAAAAATTTGAAAAACATTCTCATCCTCATCAAATTAAAAAAAATATCAATTTAAGGATTTTTTTAGAATTATTTATAATGGGAAACAAATTATCACCACGCTGACAAAAAGGTATAACCATTGGCTATTATATTATTCAATAGTTAATTCAATGTTTTTTTTTTTCTTATTAGGATTGGTCCGATCTCATTGAATATGTTATAAACACATTCACCAAGAAACCAGAATTGTTGCAATGTACTGGAAATTTCCGGCTGGAGTCTACAAATTTTGACTTAGCCCAAAGCAGAGAAGGAGCAACGGATGCCGGCGTCAAGAGGAAATCTACCGCTAGCAGCGAAACGAGTTCTAATGAGAGGTAAATTGGACCGTTTATTTTGAATATGGTTTTCTTTTAATCTTAAATTGCGATAAAGAAAAAAAGAAACCGTATTAGAACAACCAATTTTTTCAAAAACAGAAATTTAGCCAAACGCAAAAATACCATGACACAAACATTAACGAGCGCGAAAGGTTAACATGCTGCGTGCTCTCGGGGGTGCTCGCGATTCACTTGTTTGTGTTAATTCAACGGAATTCGCCCAAATCCGGCAGCCGGGTGCTCGGCGCTCGTCTTCGATCTCGAGTCGTAAAGACACTCTGAAAATTTCACACTTCACACTCACATTGAAAAAACATTTATGTCAGTCGCCAGTTGTCACCTTTAAGATTGATAGATTTCATTCTTTCCATTTGTTGACATGTGTATCATTTATTCCAAAAATCTATAAGTAGTAATTTAATAAAAAAAGGTGTAAAACCCAAGAAGAACAGTTATCAGATTACTAATGGAACTGGAAACAGTGTTATAGGATTTCTGAAGTGAAAACTTCTTTAGCCGAGTTACTTTTTTAATTTATTTTTCGTGTATTCAAATTTGAATTTTATTGTTAAGGATGCATGGATTTATTTTTGTTGATTATTTATTTATTTTTGAACTTTTGTTGCGCCTTCCCACCTGTTCTGAGTTTTCACTTCTGACGGTAATCCTTATGTTTTTTTAATTTTTAAATTTCTATTATGGTGATGACATTGCTCTATTTATTATTATAATAGTGAAGAAGTATGATTTAATTATTTTTTTAATGTTTGTATAATTTTAAATCAGATTTCGACTCAAAAAACTTTGGAGTGTGAATTAACATTTTTTAAATTATAAATATACTATTTAAGATGGACAGAAGATGAAATTTCTTCTTTGAGTTGGAACTATATGGAGTGTAACAAAATGTCTGATGTAATTGGGGAAATAGTGAAAATATTCAAAGAGGATGGACTAATTAAAACGAGAAACTCCGTAATAAAGGAACTTTTCAAAGAATCCATAATACACAAGGAAGAATTCGAGAAACTTCTCAAATCCGAAATGGACAGGAACTCTAAAACTGTCCAGATTACCAAAGAAATGCGAGATGACGAAATAGGAAAGCTTTGCGAAAAGTTGGCGATGGATGGGAAATCTACATTCTTGGATTGGGTTAAAACCGTTGTACTCGACATATGCTATGCGAAAATATATCTCGAGGAGAAAGCACAATCGGACACAGATTCTAACAAAAAAGACCACAAAATTTTGAATTATGTAGATGCACCAGTTGCTTCTCCTGTGACGTTTCATTCGCTTGGTAAGTAATAATCTATGTATTTACTTTTATATCGGAGTCTAAAGTCAAATAAGGTGATAGAGTTTTGCAGTTGCAGTAAACAATACTTGAGAGTATTTGACTTGAAATGTGTTACTTTACCTTTTAAATTTTATCCATCAATCATAAATAATATATTATTGAATAAGTGTAGTGTTTGATCTATGCCTTATCATGAGAGCCCTTAAACTTCGTGACCATTCCATTCGAAACTTTCATCTTATTCTTATAAGAGAAAAAAATATTTTGTTGCACTGTTACAAGGAATTATCATTGACGCTAACGAACATCATAATGGATAAAATTGTCGTAGCTACTCTTCGCCGATGACAATCTTTAATATTAACCGCACCGCGGGCTTTTGTTGCTAGTTTATTGTATTGGTCACAAGTATAACTTACGTTAATCATGACAATCAGAGGAGGTTTTACCTTCTTTTAAAAATTTGCAGTACTTTCTCTGTGCACCATTATGGTCCTGACGTGATAATAGCCACATAAAAAAAATGATTCCTATGTGTCATGGCACATTAAGTCCCATAGTCGTTTTCTATAACAATGAAATAATATTAGATGAGAAAATGTCTATTTTTCATAATTTTCTTCACGCCTTGAAATTCCAGTAGAGCAGTTAGTGCGAATATTATCGGCGGATACAGCCGTTGATGTAATAAATAATTTTACAATTCTTCGACTGTACTTTTTTCTTACATCTATTATATATTGAAACGGTATGAAATTTTGTAATTAAAGATCAAAAACGTATTTTTCAGCTTTAAATCAGTCCGTGCCACTGGTCCCATGGAATTGCGAACAAGCTTCAATTTGTAAGGATTTAATATTCCTGCAGCTTTTGCACAAGCTGGGCTTTCACATGCCCGTTGACTCTGGCAAAGTGTTTATTCGAATACCTCACTTCTGGACGCCTGATTTTATTTTCGATGTGGCAAGTAAAATATCACCGATTGATAAAAGTGAGTATAAGTAGGTAAAAAATTATTATACTCTAGGGAATAAGACCAGAAGTGGTGCTTATAAATACAAATTTTAATACGAGTACAAAAATAACATAAAAAAGAAAAACGAAAAAAAAATAACATAACACTTAAACAAACTAAACAGAAAAATATTACAGAACCGATACAAAACTAAAGGATTAAAATACTACACATCTGACAAGCTGACAATCGTGACATAATAAATTTAATTATAAATCGGACACCATTCGGCGAGAGAAACAACCTAACTTGACAATTGTTAGAACGCGAAAGAGTCCCGATGCCCACGAACAATCGCCTTTTATAGATTTTTCTTATTGTTCTCGATCCTTCTAGAGTTCTGCTGACCGGTGACGTATGTCTGTATGCAACAAACTCTCGTCGATCCTAGCGTGTCGTGTGGATTGCTGGCCATCAGCGTTAGTGTGTCAGGAAGCATGCTCGCGAGACGAAACTCATTTCATTCCTCTACAATACCAGATTTTTTTGGCTTTTTCCACTTTTGTTTTATTTTATTCCAGCTAAATTAAAGTTTTCTCTAAGTGAAGTAATGAAGACAAGTCTATTGAAATCGAATCAGAGACACGTTTCCACGGCGCGGTCAAAAGACGCGATAAAAACCACTCCTCTTGATAATTTGTACCAAGAAAACAAACAAAACAGTCTTGGTACCGCCGTTAACTTCACGCCTATGTAAGTTAATCATAACACTTAGTAAAAATAAGACATATTTTAGGTAGGTTTATCATCTATCTTCTGAAATCTTTCAGGCCTGGTTCTTCATTTAATCTGAATGACGACGAAGGGAAGGAAGAGCCTAATTGGCTCGAAATTATTCAGGATTGTCAGGAATTCAAAATATCTTCTGATTTGGGAAGGTAAGGAAATAGATTTTATATCACTTTTAATTATATAAGTAATTGAGCTTCTCCCTGCATTGCCTTTTGTAAGTTCGTGTTTGTTAAATAGAAATTTTCCTAAAGAAAGTGGTGGATAGGATGATAAAAATTAAAGATATGACTGGAATGACAGTAAACGAATGTTGGAATGAAATGGCTGGTTGCATTAGAGAAGTAGCAAAAGGTATGCTAGGAGAGTCTAAAGGTAAAGGAAAAATTCATAGAGAAACTTGGTGAAGAAGTGCAGAAGGATCTGATAGTAAAGAATGCATTTAAGAAATGGCAAGGACAAAAACACCTTTTCCGGATAGCGCAAGAGAGAGAAAAGAGTGCAAGGAATATAAATCATATCAATTGCATAAAAGACGATGAAGGAAAGGTATATGTAATAAATGATGATGATGTTAAAATACTAAGGAAAGGATATTTTGAAAAATTGAAGCAAGAGGCTAGCTTGATATGGGCATGTTATGCGTAAGGAAGAAGAACATATAGGGAATAAAATCAGCAGAGTAATCGTGGATGTTTAAGAGCGTAGAGGAAGAAAGACGAAAGTATGGATGGATTGTCTGAAAGATGACATGTGTAAAAAGGGTGTGAATTTAGATATTAAATATTGTTGATTGTTATAGATTAACAAATTTATAATGCAAATGTGATATCCGATAAGATTATTATTAATTTTAGAATCTTTATTTTTTGGAAAAAAAAAATGAAATTGAATGGAATTAAAAAAACTTTGTTAATAGATCTCCAGTTCGAATAATGTCATATATCGCCATCTCACAGAATCTTAAGGTCATCATCATCTCCCTGCCCTAATGTGGGGTCGGCACAGTATGAACGTTGTCTATGCTGTATAAGTTTTAGTACATTTTTTTACAGCCGGCCGCTTCCGCTCTAATTTTCATATCTATAGAACCAGCGCCCTCTTCCATCTACATGGAATTCCGTCAGTATCACTTCTGTGTCGTAATACATCTAGTGTTTACTCTTGGTGATTTCGAAATAGTCGAATTCAGGATGAGAAGGTTGCAAGCGGTAGACATTCAACTTATTTTCGTTGATAGCATCGTCTAACTTAGTCAATAAATGAGCGATATAATAATGCCCATACGAACTCTGCTTTTAGAAGCCCCCTGGTCGCTGGTGACAAATTCAGATTTTTTCTTAGACATTTTTATAATTAACTAACAAAATTAAAAATACATCCTACGAAATATAATTTTAAGGTATCAGTATCCATTGACAACAGCGCAAGAATCACAACATTTTTTCTGAAACTTCGCCTATTTTAGGGAAAGAATATGCAGTGTAGATGAGTAAATAAAAACCTTATCTAAAAACAAAATTTGATTAACAATTAGGTTGCAAAGAAGCGTTGGTCGGGAAATATTCATCCCTACAATAATCCAGAAATTGGACAATAATGACTATCGGTCAAGAGTCAATTATGCCGAGGGGAAGTTAGTTTTTTACGGAGACACGACTATGAACCATTTTCTTAAGTAACGAAGCACATTTCAGTTTGGCAGGTTATGTTAATAAACAAAACTTTCTTTACTGGGATGGGATACCGAGAATTCTAGAGAAATGTATCAAAGCGAAAAAGTCCCCGAATGGTGCGCTATTTCGAATAGAGAAACCATTGGCCCGTATTTTTTGAAAATTGTAGAGATCAGGCGGTAACTGTAAATTCCGAAAGAGATTGTCAGGTTTTTTTAGAAAAGTGCATTGAGACAATTTTATGGCTAACAGAAACATATGGTTCAAGGAGATGGCGCCACTGTACATACAGCAGCAGCGTCTATAAATCTCATGGCTCACCAACAAGATCACCCGATCTGAGTCCATGTGACTTTTTTTTATGGGGCTACCTCAAGAGTTTCGTGTACCGCCTACCACTACGCTGAAATCTGAAAGAAAATATTTAAGATGAAATTGCGAGAATTTCAAGAAATCTCTACCAACGCGTAATTGAAAACCGTTAAAGATGGGAAGAGTGCTTACGTCAAGAAGGATTCGATTTTAGAAAATGTTATTTTTAAAAATGAAACATTTTAATATAATTATAATATTCATTAGTAATTTACAAAATGTGCAAATTACCACCAGACACCTCAAGAATTACTCATTTTATTTTGAAATTAGTAAAATAACTTCAAGCCTATGTGAGTTAACCAATACTTAGTTGAAATAAGACTTACCGACTGTCTTCTGAAATCTTTCAGGCCTGGTTCGTCCTTTAATTTGAATGAAGACGAAGGTCATAAGCCTAATTGGCTGGAAGTTATTCAGAATTCTCAGGAATACAAAATATCTTCTGATTCGGGAAGGTAAGAAAATAACGTTTATAAAGTTTTTTTTATTTTAGAAGTACCAGGGCGTCTGAGCTTCGTCTTTGAGCTGAGTCTATTGTAAGTTCGTATTTTTTGTGTAACATATTTAGTATTCGAATATCATATAGCGCCATCACACAGAATTTTAAGGTATCAGGAAGATATCCATTGACAACAAATATTTGCCTATTTTGGGAAAAGACACGTCTATATAGATTATTAAACAAAAACTTGTCTAAACACAAAATTTGATCCAAACCGTTATGGACGTTTAATTTTAAAATAATAATTTAAAATTATTAAATATTTATAGCTCACTCCTCAAAGAAAAAATAGAAGTGAAGGTAACAGAGATGGAGGGCTCGGTGAAGCAGGTAGAGGACGCGTGCATGCCGGAGGCCGCGCGCGAGGAGCCGGCCGCGACCGCGTCCGCGTGCACGAGCGCAAAGCCCGAGATCAACTACAACTTGGAGCACATGGAGTCTGAATATTATAATAACAGGTGACAGATGTGCTTACTACTGGAGCAAAATACTGCTAGATACATAGCGGGAGCCTGGGTTGTCACCTCTTTGCAATAGATTGGGATTGTAAAGTGGCATTCTCTTATATCTGCCCTTTCTTCTATTGTCACCATTGCTAACATTTATTAAATAACTTATCATATAAGCTCTTTTGAACTGACGCGAATCGACAATGTATTAATGACATTTTAACATTTTATATGTTTAGGGTTTTAAAGATAAGGCCCGTTTCGGCTGGGAATCGGAAACCTGGGCTCATTTTTTAACCGACTTCAAAAGAAGGAGGTTATCAATTCGGTGGGTTTTTTTATGTATGTACATCCATTACTCCGTGATTTATGATCCGATTTCGATGATTCTTTTGTTGTTCGACAGCTAGTGCTCGCTATTTGGTCCCATTTTTT
>JWHW01055154.1:32735-42739 GCA_000931545.1 Papilio glaucus
CATCCCAAATACACAAACTCTTCCACTTGTTCCACTTCTTTGCCATTAATATTTATATTAATTACTGTCTTACTTTGTTCTCTTTAAAACACCATTACTTTCATTTTATCTAAATTCATCTTCATATCTCAACCTTCCAACGAATCATTTTATTCATTCATATTACATTCAGCATAAATTGTAAGTCCTCCGCCGATGACACAAACACGACCTGGTCATCGGCGTATAAGACACATTTTAAAACTCATCCATTCTTAAATCCACAATCCTCGTCTTTCAAAGTTTTCAAACAATCATCCATAAAGAGATTAAATTGCCACGGGGATGCTACACAGCCCTGTCTTACACCTTTATTGATACTAAACCAGTCTGAATATCCTGTTAATTCTAACACAAGCTGTAGACTCTTTATAAAGAGATTTTAACGCTTGTATTAGGTCACTGTTTAATCCAAACGCAACCAAGGTTGACCATACATCATCTCTTTTAACTTTATCGTTTGTCTTTTGTAAATCTACGAAGGCTCAGAAAAGTTTTTGGTTTACAGCCAAAAACTCATACGTAAAGAAAAGATCTGATCCATGCCACCCATTCCTTGCCTGCTTGCTTGCACATCCCACATTTTTTCTTCTGTTTTTTCATCACTCTTTCAATTTGTACCTTAGCATAAAGTTTTCCCACAATGCTAAGAAGGCTGATTTCTCGGTAATCATGCTGCGAACCCTTTCCCTTATATTGATGGACGATGACAGCTTTACACCAATCTTCTGGTACTAGGCCACGTACATTCATTAACATAAACTTAAAAGAGTACCTATCGACGTGTATGTATTTTCGGAGAAGTAGTTGCCGGTAACCTTATTGACGGTTCTTACAGCTTCATCGAATACAGGGCTCGCGATCCGAATGATCTTGAGCTAAAACCTATCGACGTGATTCATAAGCTTTACTTTGAGAACTGTCGCGTTCTCTGGTACTATTGTGTGGATATTCAATCCTATCCCTATTCAAGCAGCTTTTGGTTGACAAAAGTTAAAATCTGATTTAAAGGTATTTCGCCAATCTTCCCTTTACAATTAATATGTATTATTTAGGAGACTTATGTAATTAATATTGTGGAGTGAAATTTCCCATCATAGAAGTAATGATCGTAAGTAATATTCTATAAGTAGTAGAGTGTGGTTGATTAAAGTTGAGTTTAGTACTTTTAAATTATTTTTTTAGTTTTTTGATGTCGAGATTATTCAAATTCGCTTTCTCAATATGAATTTTGAATCAATCTCCGTATTTATTGGATGAAGACAACGCTGAATTCCTGAAGACTCGGTATTCATCGAGCGCAGCATCCGATCAATAATTATTGTCCATGAAACTATGTAGTATAATGAGACTTTGCAAGGCAACGACAACTGTGAACAAGATGTAGCAGTGTAAAATGTATCACAAACATATTAGTTACGAATATTACCAGTACAATGATACCGATTTCGTCAAAAGTGACAAGGAAATCTCTCGAGTGCTTATTCATTAATGAAATAATTTTAATGTATGGTAATATAGTGTGAATTGGCTCATTCATCTGTCAGACCTACGACTGGATTTTGCTGTCCATAAAATGACAACCTGACACAATTCTTCCTTCTACAGTCTGCAGCCTTCACAGCTGTCTTTGACTTTAGAGCCTTTATTTCCTCCAAGAACCTCCTCGCTGCTCGCTTTTAATTGGCGCTTTGGCGTTGACGTGTTTGTATCTAGTTAGTGCAGAGTTGGTCTTGAAGAACTTAGATTCTACTGTATGAACAGCGTGCACATTTTAAAGTCATCCATGACACTCCCCAGGTATTCTAAACAATTCTGCAGTTTTAGATGAAATACTTTACAGGATTCGGGATGTGGCATTGTGCTTTTTATAATCAACGCAACAGTAAAAAATTAGAATATGTAAATATAATTTTTTTTATTGTATGTTGTAAAAGCATGTATAGGAAAATTATTCTTTTAGCTTCTGCCTACATTATTTTTGAGGTTTCAGTCAAGTTAAACTTGTATGACATTGATCAAAGTTAATATTACGTGGGAAAATAAGCATTTAAAATTTTTTTGCAGTCTGTTCGCCTACGGTTTCCTGTGAAAAGATTCATGTAAAATGATTTCGTGACCGTGTTGACGTGGGTCATGGGGCCTGCGTTGTGATTCGTCTCGTCGTGCGACGCGGACAATGGCTGGTCGTGCCTCTTGGCCTCGCTGCGCCTGACATTGTGCCGGCCCTGCCCGTGACACTTGACACGGTAACTCGCGCTCCACGACCTCACATTTTTAAGCGTACAAGTTTTTTACTTTCAGCTCGGGTATCACAACTAATCGAAATTGAAAATACTTTTTTGTATATATCAATAAATATTAACTAATTTTACGCGTGTAAATACACACAACTTTAAAGCGCAAAGACTAAATTAATAGTTTTAAAACGTTCAACACTTACAATAGGTATCTACGCTTTCTTTCCGGATCAAATAACAATGTTCAGCTTATGACACCAAATTTTAACAATAAGTCAATCATGCGGATCGGTTAAAATATTCATAGCTTTAAAGCGGAGGCGTAATCGATTTCGAGTCGGACTCGTTGGTCTTCGCTTCGCAGACGGCGCAGTCTGCGCAGACGCGGCGCCGTAGCCGCAGATGAAAGCGACTGATACGTCCTCCTTTATAGTACGGCACCGTTGATTGTATTAACTCACTCACACTCGCAACCGATCTACTATATCAACTTAATATATGTGTCATCATGATAAATAAATAAACATGAGTGCTTTCGGTATTTAATGTGCCGATTTCACAATCATAACAGTCTTCAAGAGCGGTTAGCGCCTGCTAGAAAACGATTGCAAAACTTTAAAAAAAGTAATATGCAATGCAATGCATGAATAATAGACAGCGCCAATGTACAATGTTTCTCGTAATAAAATAAAAAGAAATACGGGCTGGGACACATAGTACAAGTAAAACTTCAAAAGCTAATTGTCCTTTTATTTGTAATGTGTGCATTTTTCAGTTGCGCGTATTTTTAATCTTTTGATATCTTCTAAACTATTGGTCAGAATGATAAAGTTCAAATAAATTGTAATTTACAATAAATTCTATTGATATCACATTTAAATGAATAAAGATTCATACCGAATACGTATAATGGCGTAGTAAGTGGCGCATGCGTTTTAATAAATGTTTCTTAAGAAAAAAATGGTTATTGTGAGACAACCAAAGAATATAGATACATGTCACAGTGGGCATTTTTCAGCATATTTAAAGAGCTACAATTCTTTCATGCATCATTTTTTATGGAAGAAGGTGGCAATCGAGCAAGCGGAGCACTTGATTTTAAGTGAGCGCTACCAATAGACATCCGCAACAAGCAAATGTGTTGCAAATGCGTTGCTTACCTTTAATGGACAGAGGAGGGGAAAAGACAGGAAAAAGTTGTTGGTACGCATTATTAAAAATAACTCAAAAGCTACTTGTCGGTTTGTTATAAAACAAATGGGGACTACATGACAAGCACTACCTGTCGAATAAAAACAGTCATCAAAACCGATATAAATCAGGAGCGGAGCTACGAATTAACAAACATAAAAAACTCCCTCCCCGCGGCCGTAACGCCTTATTCGTGACAGAAAAATCCTAATACCCCATCTTTATAGAAGTTTCACTTCAAAATGTAAACTTAAATTTTCCTCTCTTAAATTTTTAATTATAGACACAATAAAATGTTATTTTATATTAATTTCTGAAATGCATTAACGCCCTACTTGTTTTTCTTTATTCTTAACTAAATTTCGATTGCGACTGATTATTTTAGCACTGCACAGTATGTCTTAAGTTATTGTCATTCGATGACTGGAGAGCTATGGGTTGGTAATATCCTTCTAACAATGGTTAGTTATAAAACTTCAGTAAATACCTAATAAGTAATTCATAATTTTATTGCATATAATTATTATTCCAATGGCATAAATTGACAGGATTGCCGTGAACTTAGTGACAGATGTAATTCATTTTAAACTTATTGCTGTCCACTGTATCGCTTCCAGTTGCCTATTACCTTGGTTTTTGTTGGTTATTTTTATTAATAAGCTGTTTCCCGCGACTTCGTCCGCGTGGAATAAAATTAAAAAATATTAATCACTTCGCAGAATAAAACTTTAGAATCGTATTTTTTACATTAATTGTTTCCAACGTACAAAATAAAACATCAGTATCAAAAGTATATTCTGCCATCGTCACCGCCACCACAACCACCTCGTCACCACCACCACCACCAACGCTACCATAATAATCACCACCACCACTACCATCACATCACTACCAACGCTACCACCATCACCACCGCCATCACCATCACCCTACCACCGCTACCACGATTATCATCACCACCACCACCATACTACCACTATCTACCAAACATCTAACGGGTTTAAAGATGTTTTCAGTTCAATAAGCATGTAGCTGATGCTGTTTGACGCATGTTGCGCATGTCGATCTCACGAACATATAAGATATTCCTCAACAAATATCGTCCAACGTGGCTAAAGAAGTTTACACTTTTATAAAGTACTCAAGTTATATGTTTATATTATTTTACTGCTGAAGGCAACCTTTGTGACATAACCGGTAGCGGCGGCACTTTAGATACGGCGACGCGTAATTTTTCTCACAATTTCGAGGGTTTTTAACTTTTGGCGTGGAACCCTAATTATTGAGCTTTAGTTAAATTAGTCTTTTTCATTCCTTGTAAATATAAAATATCTATCTTCCAGTTAAAGTCCCATCCAAATCTTTTTTTTTATGGAAGAAGGTGGCGAACGAGCAAGCGGATCACCTGATGTCAAGTGAGCGCTACCCATAGACATCCGCAACAAGCAAATGTGTTGCTTGATGGACAGAGGAGGGCATAGATAGGACAAAAGGATATTTCCATTTCCCCGTTAACCCCCTCCCCGTCAAATCCACTTCCCGTTACCATCCTATCGTTATGAGGAAAGGGTGGGAAGGGGAAGAGGACTGAAATTAGGCCTCTGGCACTTCACTCATCGGACGAAACGCAGAGTACTTCTACTTCACGCCTGTTTTCTGTGAGGTCGTGGTATTTCACCGGTCGAGCTAGCCCGTTCGTGCAACAGATGTTGTTGTTGCGGGCTCTACCACTATTCAGTCGTTTCGGAGATTGCCCGGAATAAGCGGACAGACAGACATACAAAAATTTTAAAAATTGCATTCTTGTTATAAGTACCGTATATACATCACGAGTATTGAGCATGGAAATTTTATTTTGATATTACATAGAGACATCAATTTTATTTATCTGTAGTATAGATTACATATTTCATACAGATACTTCAATTTTATTAATCTTTACACATATATTTTATTTCAAAACTTTAATGTTAATTTTTTTTAAAGTCTTTACACTTTTTTATTAGGCCAAATAATATTGAGAAAATTGTTATTGATTTATAAGCGGCATCTAGTTTGCAACGTTTGATAATCTCGTAAGTAACGGAGAATTGATTATCGTACTGGTCCGCATTTTTTCCGTTAGGAATTTAGACGTAATAATGAAAAATTTCAAATGTTGAATTTAATGTGTTGTTATGTGATATTTGATATTAAAAGTAATACTTAATGTAGTTACTTTTATTCTCTTTTGGTTTTCTAATTATATATTGCAGCTACTTGTAGCGCCATCTAGTCTTAAAAGAATCAACTAATATTCTTAACTATCGATGGGACCCCGTGATAAACTTTCAATCTTCATCATTTTAAAGATCATAATGTAACTAATAACATATAGCTAAAAGTTCAACCTATTCAACCGAACAGCTATTTTATAGCATTTTTATCGAACAAATGTTTGACATGATTCTTTAAATTGATATAACTTTTTTATTTATTAGCGGTATCAAACGCACAGACAAACAGACGAAAATTCTAATAATCATTGCTTTGGTTTTATTGCGTTTATGAAGGCCCCCGATAATAGTTTTTCTCAAATATCTTCCATGTACAGACAGCGATCAGTTACATTTTTATTATATGTGTAGATAATAATAATGAATAAACTTTATTACACTCATAACTTTACAAACTACAAACTGGTACATTTGTAATTTTACAACAAGGCAGCTTTATAACTAGATTTGCATACATACATTATTTTAAGTAATTTTACGGATTTATGATTACAGAGATTTCAATTTCTACCTGTACTTAATTAAAAAAGTTTATATTGCTATTTTTTATATGAGCCTTCCTTTAGAAGGCATATCAAATTTCCTTTTTCCTCTATGCAGTGTACAAGTCACCGACCAATTGTAAGGGCAGGCACTTTATAATCGGACTAGGCAAATTCTAAACGTTCGGCACATTGTCAGTTTAACGAGTTATTGAGAATGTGCCGTTTCTTTTTTAGGCACTTTACAAAGAGGCGACGTATTATCCAATAGACACTGTTAGTCTGTCTACGAAATAAACTTTGAGCGCTGATTGGTCGAAACTTGAGATCCGCTTTTTTGATTTGTTGCCAGTGATCCTTTAGTCAGTCGCTAAACGTAAATAAATAAATGTGATGTTATTTTCAATTATTTTCGTAGCATAAGTAACTATTAAATTATTTACCCAAGATATTTATTATCTAACAGGTTATGGACAGTGAAAAGTAACCAAAAGAATTTTCATCTTTATCAACTGGATACAAAGATAGAAACCTGTGCAATATTGTTTGTGACGTCTAGTCACAAACAATATTGCACAGGTTTCTTGAACATTAAAAATTATTTAAACGAAAAACATATCGTCGAATTCACTAATAATTATTTTTCATTGTCTTCAATTCTCACTCTTGTCAAAATAAATAACAGGTTTAGAGCGCACGTTTCAATTTGTCGAACGACATTTTTCTCGTATTCACAATATGCGTACCGTACTTCGCCCAATGACTTCGCCCCATTAGAAAGTGACTGGAAATGAAACGTCATATTGTCAATGATTCGTTCAACTGAGAATGTGCCGACCGTTTGGAATTTGCCTAGCCCGATTATAAAGTGTCTGTTCTGACTATCGGTCGGTGACATACATATATTTTACCAACCCTCATGATGTGATTGTGAACCTATTATAAATGAACTAATCATTTATAATAGATCTAGGCATATTATAAACTGACAGCAAATTGTGAACTTAAAAAATTAATCATAATTTGACGTGTTATTTCAAGACAGTTTATAAACTGTCGCAGTGAAATCGCCAAATTGTGAACTGATTTGCTTGCGTTGTCACGTTAAACTGTAAGTTAGAAAGGAAGATAATTAGATTACAGGTTAGGTTCGTTAGGTTGGACATGATAGTTATATATATAAAAATAATATTTTAAAAAGATGCTTATTACAAATTGTTAATAATTCGTTCACAGTTTGCTGACAGTTTAAATTATATTTTTATATTTTATTATATTTAGAATATATGTATTAGCAGTATTAATGTCTATGCTGTCATCATTTCAATTAATTTTAAAATATTGAATTCATCATCATTTATATTGTGTATTTATACTAGTGAAGTACCTATTGTTAATTTTTGTTCGACAAGTGTAAACTGAATTGATTGGTAGTTGTTTAAGTTAGTTGATAATCACAGATGCAAGGAGTGGGTTAGAGTGCCACGCGTAGAGGGTTTAGCGTATGTTCCGATCGAGAAGTGGTACCAATTGAAATTTATTAGATATTGGACATTCCCTAAGAACGGAGTTCTTTGTTTTCGAACTAACTACCTCAAAGCTCTCTATTTTAAGTTTACTAGCAAGCGGTTCATCTAATGTAAGGACTAATGCTTTCTAAAAATATCCGCTGTAACCAGAAGAGTGCGGGATGCGCCGCCAGCCCAAAGTAAAGAAAATCAGAAGGAGAAAGAAAGGGAACCATTCTTCACATTAGCCAAATTAAATGTGAAACGAAACTTCTAATTGATCCAATAAAATCGTGCAAACAGTGGAGCGCTGCAGAGAAGTACGTACGACTGAAGGTGTAATCGAGGGCTTCCACTGCTGAAAACATTTACATAGAAAGAAAGCTTGTATCGCGACACCATTTTACGCCAGTGGAAACCAACGGTAAAGAGTAGTTAGTCATCAGTAAATAGGCGACAAGATGCTTCAAATAACTATTGACTTATTTTAAAATTATGTTCATCAATAGCTACAAGGTCATATTATATCTTTTAACAGTGAGTTAATGTATCTACTTTAAAACATCCTTATTAATATTATAAAAGAGTACACAGGGTTATTGGTAATACGACGTAGTCCCGTTAGGAGGTAATAGGGGTGACTGATTGCGATAATTTTATATGCATTATGGAAAAGTGAACCATTTCTGAGTTATCATGTTTTTTTAGCTTATTTCAAAATAAGTCAAAAATGCAACATCAAAAATTTATTTAAAAAAGTATCAATTTAAATCTCATTTAAACGAGCAAGCGGATCACCTGATGTTCTGTGAGCGCTACCCATAGACATCCGCAACAAGCAAACGTGCCGCGGATGCGTTGCCCACCTTTAATGGACAGAGGAGTGGATAGACAGGAAAAAGGACAATTACTTTTCCCCACCCCTTCTCCCCGTCCAATCCTCTTCTCGTTCCCATCCTATCCTTATAAAGAAAGGGTGGGAAGGGAAGGAGGACTGAAATTAGGCCTCCGGCACCTCACTCATCAGACGAAACGCAGAGTACTTCTACTTCACGCCTGTTTTCTGTGAGGTCGTGGTATTTCACCGGTCGCCGGCCCATTCGTGCAACAGATGTTGTTGTTGGGGGCTCTACCACTGTTAGATTTCTATCTTCTAATTTATAAAAACGATTAAACACTGATTATTTATCTATATTAAAAAAAAATAATTATCGGTCCCAATTTATAAATTCGAGACGAGAAACGATATTATTTCAATATAGTATTGAGATTTTTTTCACTAAAAAACGTTATGAAACTTGGCGTTATGAAAATTATTTTAAAACCATAACCTTTTTCTTAGCTCGCCAATAATTCATAACAACTAGGAACTTATTTCAAAGGAATGAAAAAAAAATGATCACAAAGGAAGCAGGCGGAAATTCCTTTTCGAACTAATCTTAAGGTAGTTTTTTAAAAATTTCATAAAATTAATTAAAACAATACCCAATGTAAACAAAACAAAAAATACAAATTTTAAATAAAATTTATAACACGTTAAAAGTCGCCTAGTCGTTGGATAAGGCGAGGAGGACCCATTCCGTGGCTTGCAAGGAGTCTGGACTTAACGCCGGTAGAATTCTCTGTCTGGGGTCCTTTTATCCTGAAAATAAACTGATCTCGAGGGATAGAAAAATACATACCTTCATTTAAAATATCGGTTGCCATGGTAATATTACATGTTTGACAATAATAACTTTTTTACCTAATTCGAAGTTGTTACACGTGGAATCATCTTACAA
This sequence comes from Papilio glaucus, assembly GCA_000931545.1. Classification (NCBI taxonomy): domain Eukaryota; kingdom Metazoa; phylum Arthropoda; class Insecta; order Lepidoptera; family Papilionidae; genus Papilio; species Papilio glaucus. The sequence continues at coordinate 42,253 of JWHW01055154.1, forward strand.
ATATTTCCAGCGTGGAAGATAAAAAACGAATGCGTACGCGCGCTGCGGGCAACTGCTAGTATGGTTGTAAGGCTACAAGTTGAAACGATATCTAACGATAAGGAAAGAGGATATGTAGCCAAAACCTACACAGTATCGACTACGGTCATACTGTACAGACTCCACATAAAGTGAGAAAATGGTATAGAGATAATGAGGAAGGAGTTTACCCGTCGTCTTGTTAAGTTTTTCTTTTAATTTTTTATCATAAATTATTTAAAACTGTGAAAGAAAATACCTACATGTAACAAATAAATATTTTTTCGTGTAAAATTTAAATTTATCGAAAATAACCAGGTAATCCATGTATAAAGTGAACGCATGATAAACGAGCAGAACTTAAAATCGAATTACTTCACTAGATAAATGTCTACTTGATGTTTCTACGACAAATCAGATTTTTATTAGTCAAGTGGAGTGTTAGGCTTAGACGATGGATTGTTTCACA
>JWHW01055154.1:42915-66931 GCA_000931545.1 Papilio glaucus
ATGCGCTGTTTTGACGGGTCAAGTGTCTGTTTGTTGTGTCGAAATTTATTGCCCGGAAAACAAAGGTGATCATTCAAGTTAAATATTTTTGAAGTAATACCTTTTGTCGCAAGGCTTACAAATTGCAATGACTTACGACTTACTTCTTCGAATATCTTCTGTAAGAAGGTAAGGTATTAGGAATTTATCCAAATTAAATATAGGTACATATTAAACATTTAGTGCTTAATATCTACATACTTTTCTAAGCTGCGTTTAGATTTTACCATTTTCCGGATGTCTTTTTGTATAATGAGTATCTATGTATATTCAGATACTAATAATATATGGCGTGGTGTGCGTGGCGTGCATTCGTCTCGAAAATAGGATTATCGAATAAACAAACAAAGAGCAGGATTGAGTGGTTGCAAGTTTATTGTGCAACACATTCACTGGGTGTATCGTGAACCCGGAATCAATTTCCCACATCGCACTGGAGGGGTCACTCGTGAGACAATATTGTGAATGACAGTGGCTGCGGCCCCGGCATCTGCTGCCTGTCGCCCGTCGTGGGAGTGCGTGCGGCGGCCGCTCGCACCGCCAACAACAATAACACACAAATCAACAGTCAGCCCGGCAGGTCCCTCGCACCCCTCGGGAAGCTGTGGGAACCGAACGGTACTATTAATAATATCACTTGCAAAATCCCCATCCGAAAGCAAACAATACCTCACGGATGTGTCGGTCCAAAACCGGAACTTGATGCGATTTTATTTTATAAAAATTGTCCCGATTGCTTTCTGCTTTCAATGTCGCAGCAAAATGAAATTGTTATTTCTTAACAAAAATATTTAACATTTCGTAAATAAATGAAGAATATAGAATACCTTTTTCTAGTGATTTTTCTTATTTTTGATCGAAAACAGTTGCAGGTGCTGTCATTGAGACATGGAGCTAAGTTTGTTCATGAAAATTATAATTATACAAATGATCAAAATATCAACGTAATGGCATAAAGCACGAATGCATAACAAAATGATAATGATATTCCATCGTAATTGGTTTCACTGTTGCTTAACAAAGATGACGTAACACGTGGATTATTCATGAGCCGTGCGTGTGTGTGGGGTTGCCATCTGACGCCGCGCCGGCGCCGGTGACCACTCCGCGTGACCATCTATTGTAATTGTTTATTAACAAATTTATGTTATATTACCTATTAATGAAAGTGTTCGTCCTACAATGCTTAACATATTTTGTTTAATACACGATTTTATCGACGAAAATATTAAAAGTAAAGAGAACTATAAAGTAATGTACCTAATAGGTTTAGATGTTTATCATAATCGTTTCAAATATGTATCACAATATTTTGTTTGCGTACTGACGGCTCATTACTAATCGTAAGGTATTGTAAAGTCGATTAATAAACGGTCGGCGAGGTCTGTGTTGTGTGCAATACGCTTCTATAGGTTGTTGGTTCGGTCGGTTCTATAGGTTTTTTGACAATTAAACAACAAAGTAAAACAAAAATAAATCCCTACATTTTGTTGCAAACCGAAACGTTCAAAAGTTGGATAAAATAAAACATTATTGTTATTACTATATTCTGCCTCATTTGTGTTTTGAATTAATATTCAAATTTTCCAGTAAAAAGGCTAAGATTACTTTCGTTAGTTCAGATATTATCGCTTGCGATAAATATGTATTAAAGATTCGTTCTCTCGAATTTCATCCATCACGAGATATCTGTAGACATTACCCATTAAATGAGTTGCTGATGCGTCGCAAGTCTTCTTGTTAGACACAGCAATTGATGGTTGAGTTAAAGGAGAGGTGAAAAGCAAAGGCCTGCAGCGCTTCACTTATGTTTCAGATCGACACAAATACGACTTATCTGAAATCGTGATATTTTGCACTTTATCATTGTTAAAGCATAGTCGTAAATTCTAAAAAAAATATCATAAATATGTATTCTTCCTCCGAGACTGTAAAGTCTTTAGATTAAGTATGGATATATTTAAATAAGCAATTATTATATCTTCTTTACCCGATGCAGTAAATATTTTGTCTAAGCAATGGATGATAACTAGATGCGATAAACAAAACATGAACGAGCAGAGCGCAGCGTTCCGGTCCATAAGTTTTTCGATTATGTTGTGCGCGTGTCTCTGCCAACTGTCAGCAGCCGCGTGCCGCCTAATAAGCTTTTAATGAAATTAACGATGTTTGCGACCCGCCGATAGGGGGCGCTGCCCGCCTGCGTGCCAAAACGATACTAATACATGTAATTCTTATGAAGTACGTATGACTTCCCCTCGAATCAATTACTGTTGATAGCTTAGAGTAAACGTATTGTCAATTAGAAATGAGTTTTAATTCTCAACAACATATTTTATAAAATTTGCTATAAAAGACTAATAAATTACAAGAATGCTTACCTCGGCATGTAATGGTCGTTCAGATGTTAAATTTACTTTGTATATCCAAGCCTACAGAAAAGAAAGTACTAGTGAATTGTTAACGTGATCTATTTGCACATGTTTGTGCCCATTCTCAGCCAGTGTAACAAAGAGCACTTGATAGTGATATGGAAGGGGCAATGATATTTATAAAAAATATTCATAGTACAGTTAGTGAAAGATATGCGGTATAAAGGTTGTCTTTATAAATTATCAGGGGAGACGACGAGTGTTGTTTACTCACGGCATACTTAATGTTACCTATTCCTGTCGTGGTCCCTTCGCAGAGCGCGCAGTACGTGAATGAATGAACACGTGCGCGCGCGCAAACACATGTGGCATGGGGCCGGTGCACATCGGTTCCTTTCAGGACCTGATTAGATAAGATTACTTGAGCTGTGAAAATAATTAGTTCTCAGTGATTTAAGTCACGATCGATGGCCGGCTCGAGTGGCGCAACTTTTTATGGAAGATAGTTAAAAATTATATTATTTATATTGATGTATGTATGTATTTCACTTGATATATCTATGCATCGTGGCAGGAAAAAATGAGGAAAAAGATAAATAGAAAATATATACGTAAAATACTATAGGTGCCCTCATGTAAGTGCGTCTCAAGCTGTTTGTCGATGACAACCAATTAGTAATTGTATAGGTATGTAGGTGTCTATCTCCCTATCTGAGGTCTGGACATGGTTGATGATCTTTTTTTAACCAAATTTATGTTAGTCTGGATTTTACTGATTGATTCCTACTGCTGGTTTCAATCCGTAGTACGATATTTCTTTAAACAACAATAACATTTTTTATATTTATAGCGGCTCATTTGACGTCAAAATCAGCCGAGATGGACAAATTTTTTAGACCGATTTCACCAAGTATCAGTGTGATTACGAGCATATGGTTCTAATTAATATGTTTTTTACGTATTTATGATAGAAAATACAGGTCTATGCACTTGTGCGCACAATATGTGCGTTTCGTCGTCGTTGTCGCGGCTCGCGACGCAGATCGCAGACCGCATCTGTTGCTTTACGAGCATCGTAAAAACTCTCAGCCATTCATTTCTGCGTATTGATATGATATCGTTAAGCGATCGCCCAAATGGGACGGATACTTCCTGTCTGAAAGTAAATTTGATGAGTTTATTGAACGTTCTTGATACACTTTTAATTTTCGTTTTTCGTAGATAATTGACATGAAAAATTAAAAATGGAATTACTGGTTGTAAAGTATAATGTTTTATGTTTACATTGTCTAAATCAATCACTCCAGTATGCGCTTTATAATATGAATCTTACCAGACTTGTTCCAATAAGTTATTTTTCGGTTTCTTTTATACAAAATAAATGTGGCAGAAAATAGTGAATTTCAAGAGGATCAGGAGCGCATAGTCCTTTTCAGTAGTATGGTTGGTACTTAGCAAAATGTGTTAAAATTTAAATTTAACGCAAGTTTAATAAAACATTTTTGTGGTGCTATCACACAACTGTCATTCGACTCTTAAATAGCTTTTACTAACGAGTTGGTTCTTTTTGTATTTTATGTATACAAAACATTATCTGCTGAGATGTGTGGTTGTGTTGTATAACGGTAGGACTTCCCCTATCATATTTGGCACAAACTCGATGTAAATTAGGACAACGATAACTGTCAATTCCAGCTGAGTTAACAGACACGAAGAATTACGTTATTATTTCCTTTAGAATGCCATCAATAGTTGTAGGTAGTGTCTGTGGCACTCAACTCTCAATTCAACTGTAGTTTAAATTAATAAAACCAAATAGAAATAAAATCTTTGATTGTATTAGTCTTTGGTGTTTAAAGTAATCATGGTCGCTATTGTGCTATAATAACTTAATATAAAGAGGTAAAATGATTTAGCTATTCACAACACTTGGGTTATCTCGAGAAGAGAAAGGGAGCGAGAAATTCAATTCGGATGTCCGAAATATGAAGTATCTATTTATTTAATGATTGCGTGGACATTGAAGTTGGAAATGAAAGAAAATGAGAATCGCACAATCGTCAAATGCTATTAGATTGATTTCAAATTTTGTTGAATTAGCATTAATACATTCATAAAGAAATATAAAAAAAAACTATATCAACAGATATATAATAGATTAACTTAATGGAGATGGCTGCGCATATCTTTCTTAAAACAAAGATAGACTTTAAATTATTATCGTATACCGCTTTAAAATATGACCTTAATGACGCACCTATATTTAGGTGAAAAGGGTACTCAATGATACCCTCGCAACTAACTCGCTAAGTATGTGGGGTTATAGAGGGTGGGACGATATTTATAGCACTATTAAAATTGAAAAACATGATTAATATATTTTGAGTTATTGATACAATATAATTAGAGTTGTACATAAATGTGTTCATGCCCTGACGCAGCGTCGTAGCCAAATAATAAGTTTGTATTTTGTCAGGTCGTGGCATCTCTCACACTGATCTACAATATAACATCGATTACACAAGCTTAACGGTTACTGGTTGTAATAAACACAATAACATTATAAACTTAGCTTTTAATACCCAAACTAAACATTTTTCCCAGTGTATATTTAAAGACCAGTGAGGTCATTTATCAATATCCATAACGGATTCACTGTACCAGTAGCACCAGATTCATTAAATATTATGTTAATTAATTCGTAAACCACTTTTTATAATAGACGGCACTAATATCGTCCTGGGAAACGGATCGGGCACACCTGCCCGAGCTTCCGATTGCTTATTTTGGTGACTTTCAAAAGGGAGACCCGTTTATGGCCCCGCAATGGTTATGTCGAGTACGATTGAAAACAAGTTTTAAATATATTCAATATAAATATGCACTAGCTTTTTGGTCCGATTTCTTTTGTCGCCGATCGAATTCTGATCTATTCGTGAACTAACTGAATTTTACTGGATGAATATCAAATCTGATTACCATAAATAGGCAATGTAAATGTCAATGCAAGCAAAGTCTGGCAACGGTTTCATTTGTGGTCGTTTTTAGATCGGTAGGGATTTATTTGAATCGGATCTCTAAACGTTCGAGTTACAGGACAAACAATAATCGGAAGTCACGGGCAGGTGTGAAAGTTAAATGGCACTTCCACGTGATGAGCGAGCAATTTGATAATATTTATAATACTTATTTCATCTTTCGTCTCTTTTATATCTCATTAAATTATTGATTTATAATAAACCTTATGAAGAAGCTAATAAATTTACGTACAATAGAATGGAGCGAAGTATATTTCGATCGTCACCGGTACATGCGTCAACTCCGGATGTGAGGACTTAAAATACTATTTATCCAAGAGTGAGGGCACTACGTACACATACAACACGTGCTCGGCACGGAGGTGCCCAGGTAAAAGGGGACCTCACAGCTGCTGGCAGTGTAACGTTAAACCACGCCTGCGTCACCTCGCCTCGCCTCGCCTTACGTAACACTTACTATTTTACCTACTCTTTACATTTGATTCTTATATCAACTTATCTTTTCCTGTTTTTTTATTTCTCTAAGCTGAATGTGAACAGCACTGGTTCTTTCTTCGAATGTTAAAGTTCGTAATGTATCTTAGCCGTTTCAACATATGTATGTATATTGTGAAAGTACTATAGCAATATTTCTTTTTGTGTATTTTTTGCCACTTTTGAGATTTTTTAATTTAAAGTTAATCCAATTTTACTAAAAATTTTAAATACTTTCTTTTTTTCAGCCAATAAATGCTATAAAATTAATGTATCTTTAATTCTTCAAGATATGATGTAAATACGATAATCACTACAAGCACAGATTGTTTATAGATAATTTAATTTTTAATAAAACTTTTCTACTCAATGTATTGATTACTGTACATAAATTTTTATTTACTTTGGTATAAATCGTTTCTAGGACGAATTATTTATAGTTCGACGTTTACGAAATCAGCTGATGCTATTGTGGAAAACCGTAACACAGCAAAACGTTAACAATAGGACATGCGCAATGGCTGTCGGTCGGATTGAAGGTGAATTTCTTTGAAAGAGAGATCGTCCTTTAGTTCTGCAGCAACCTGTAAAGATTCTTTTGTGGGATAAGAATGCGTCCTGCCGCAGCTGCCCGACGTTAAATTCGCTAACCCGCGAGCTCGAGACAACATTGTGTTATGAGCGACAGTTGGAGGTAGGAGGTATGTTTCAACAGTTTTGAGAGATCATTTTAAAAATGAATCTTTAAATAAAACAAAAACTAAAAGAAACACTAGAATGTGATTAATGTAGTGTTTATTTGTTGTACTATTAGTCTATATCTACATTAATATTATAAAGAGCAATGTTTTGAATTTTTGTGTATTTGTAATGAATCAACTCAAAAACTACTGGACCGATTTAAAAAAATTTTTCACCATAACAATGATACATTATCCTTGAATAGCTGGCTAGCTGGTAGATAATAAAACAGATCGAGTTTTCAATAGTTAAAGTATAGATCTACTGAGCGGCGACGATTGGTCATTGAGAGAGGTCTATGTAAAACAGTGACTTTAATAAGCCTATGGTTGGATCACTGGGAGTTTTGAATCCTTTAATATAACTTCGTTGGACAAAGTGATAATAATGATAAACGTCTGACTGTAAATAGCGAGAAATCAGTTAGCATGATAAACAGCGTAATACAGATTTTCAGTCTCGTATCTTAAAACGAAAAACCACTTAGTGATGTGGTTTTCTCTTGTTAACATAAAGTTGCGCAAGAGTGCGCAGATAACTGGGCGGATAGCGCGCGGGCTCGGAGCGCCGCGCCGACGCCGCAGCCGACGACATCGTAATTGACAAGAGCCGCGCACGCTTCACATCATCCATCAACTTGACCACCTCACATCTGACTTACGAAATTCGCATTCGTGTCGATATTGATCCTTTGCCAAGCACGACATCTAACGCAACGCACAATATCTATTATTATTGCTGCTATTTAATTATGAATAATGTCGTAACGGTTTTTTGATTCTGATATTCGTCTCGATTTATTCTTATTATTGTCAACTTGTTACAATAAGATTTCGTTAGCTCCGACTGCTAAATAAGGTTTAAGTTCAAGATCAAATACAAATTTATTTCACTTATAAACAAAAAAAACTTTAATTCCATAATATCGGATAAATCAGAATATTTATGTAGCTTTTAATTGGGTTAAAATGGCTTTAAATGAGAACCTAAGACATTTTATCCGGTGTAATTTTAGGAAAGCTCGTGACACATGCCTACAGGAATTGATACGAAATCTCAATACGATTTCTTTTTATTTGAATGATTTTTAGGCGTTCTATACTAGACTCGGCTATCGTAACTAAACCAACAAAATCTGTACGTATTTAATTAATTTACCTTCACAACGGAGAAATGCAAAAATGGAAAAGATAACAATGAGATACAATAATTAATTGAAAACAAATGTATCAGCGTACGCCTTACACAATTGCGTGTTATTTCCGCAATTGTGGTCTGATTGCAAACAATGAAACAAGTGGCTAGGCGTTGTCAGTGCAGCGCGTTGTTCAATAATTTACTGCGACTCATTACAGCCGCCGCGCCGCACCGCTGCAGACTTCTACTTAGTATTTGTTAACTATCGTAGTGCAGCCAGGCTACTTGTGTAAATGTCGTTAAAGATCTTTGAATATTAATTGTGCCACGTTATATAAAGTACTTCATTCTAATATACACACATGTTAACAACCATTCCAACAAAGCAGTAAGTGATGGTTCATGACAATAGTCGAATTGCGGATACGAACCAACGACCTTCGTAGTCTGACTGTACCGACCGTACTCCGTACACTAGACCATTTGGATATTGATGAAATAAACATCAAGGTGCCCAAACGGCAGGTACTCTGTCTGGAAGATCTAAGACGAAGGACAATGGCTTTAATACATTTAGTCCAAGCGCACTTGCTCCTCGACAGGGCAAAACCAGATGAAACTACTTATGCCTCTTTCGAGGTAAGGCAAACAGCAGTGATCCGCCATAAGAAAAAAAGTCAATTGATCTTTTTAAGTTACGGCTTCGAACTATCCATCTGATACTCTTATCCGTTAGCTTACTCTTGAAAACTAAAGTTATTTAACCTTGCAATTTATTTAAATGCTCTATATCTATCCCGTTTTCGAAGTGATAATGACGACTAATAATATACTTAAGTATAAATAATAATACTATTGGATGAAACAATCCATTTATTATTTAATTTGCTATTCCAATTGCATTCCGCGTGTTAATACTATAACAACTTATCCTCTCATATAATAATATGTTATAATAAAATCGCGCGTTGACAATACTAATTGGTCACTGTGTCTAGCCAAAGTATTTGTTAGTCATTAGAGTTCGCGGTCAGTGTAGGCAGCGCTCGGCAGCGCTCGGCAGCGCTCGGCAGCGCTCGGCAGCGCTCGGCAGCGCTCGGCAGCGGGACAATTGGCCGTTGGCGCCGCACTATTTCATCTAAACTACTATCTGTCCAATTTACAAGCGCCTGCAAATTTAGCAACTATATTTTGTTATTTTAACAAACTCAATTGTGGCCTTCACATTGTTATCTACAAGGAAAATAATTTTAATGAAATTATATAAAATTGTATGTGCACATTAAGCTATATTAAAGATCCGATCGAAGGAAGCTATTTTTATAGACGTTATGTCACTTTGTATAGCGGCAGACACCAGACTTGTATCGATTTATTTATGAGCTAGTTAATCGCTGTTACTTCGCTCGAGTATCAATTAATATAGCATCGCCAGCAAGACGTAGCCCCAGGTTCGCAAAGAATAGCATTGTATGAGGAGCTCAAGCTATTTTATCCACCAAACGAACGAATGTCTGTGTCGTTATGAGTATAGATTATACATGTGCATTGAAAACACTCGAAATTTATTCTTGTAGGTAATAAATACGTTCCGTCGATTTTATTGAACCGACTACTCAAGACTATCATTCAATATCCGCTCTGATATATTCGAACGCATCACCTTTTTTTCCTGTTAAAACGTACAAGATACTTTTCGTCCACTTAAATACTTTTTTTTAAATTTAATGTGTACAGACCTTATGAGGGTTAGACAAAAATATACTAGAGTATGGTAACCTTCAGGATGTAGGTTTATAAATGCATAAATTGTTTTTTTGTAGATTCACTGGTCTTGCCATGTATAATGTATATGAAAAGTGGGTATAAAAAGATACACGTGTATGACGTCCAGACGTACGCTCAGATACGTATTAATCTCAGGTTTCTTACTAAATGCTACCTTTAAAGTTAGTAGATTTTTACAAATGTTATTCATAGTTATATATTAATAAGCATAGGGGTCAATGGGAGCTCAACGCCACCAACATGTCTCCATTTTTCAAAACTCTTAATACTTTTCAACAACACGGTTTCATTTGTGTCGCTACTCATATGGCAATGACCTTTTATAATAGTCTTAATAAAATATTGTAGTTAGTAAGTTTAGTTGACCTGCCAATGAGTGTTATTCGGTCGTGTTTTAAATATTAAAAACTTTTTTATTTACTATTCATTTTATTTTTTGAAAGCTAATTATTGCTAAATGATTTTAAAATTGTATAGAAAGAAGATTATTTTAATCTGAAAATTGCTAGTAACATAAAACAGCACAAGCAGTCCTTATGACTACCTAGATGTTTGATTAAAGTCAAAACAGATGGGAAGGTTCGCCACAATAGTTCAAAGTTCCTTGTCTCTTAAAAATAAAATTCAAAATTGCATACAAGAAAAAGAAAGGAAAAATGCTCGTTGAAACTGTTCCAAATTAAAATAAGCATGTTGCTGATGGGTGTTGCTGACGCGAATCTATAAGATTTTCTTCAAATATCGTTTAACACGGCTAAAGAAATTTTCACTTCAAAAAATAACCTTTAAGATTTAATAATATATGACAGTAGTTTACTTGGACAATTGTAAATTTTAATTGAACATATATATCTTTAAAATTGAGTTCAAGAAAATATAATCTTAACTTTTGTACCAGATGATATATTTACGTTAGGTTTGTTTAGAGCACGCGAGCGCATCGAGCCCTTCCTGAATCGTTATTTCTCGCTATTGACATTGACAGCAGAACAGACTGAACATCATAATTGGCGCTTACTCGTTACTGTGGGACATATTTTTTACTTCTCCAGTTTTTATTTCTTCAAATACAGATGACTATCTTTTTTATGTGCTCTATGTAGGTCCAGTTTACATTTCTTATTTTGTCTAGGCATTGATTTCTTTATTTTTAAATACGTATAAAGCGGTTGTAATTTTACCACTTACGGTTAAACGAGGTTCAAGTCAGTGGTTTCACGTTTAAGTCAGTGGCAAAATTGTCCGCGTAGGCAGCATCGTGTTCTTCTAATAAGTTAATTGTGAGATTTTAGCGTCCGATATTGGATCGGCTATCGACAGATAGCGGCTGTAAACACGTCGTCCGTATCGCAACAATCTATTTATAATCGCCGGGCGGCGGGACCGCTGTGCGTTAAATGTCCGATATTTACGATTGCTGAGACACCGCCAATAGTGCTTGCTCACGATCAATTTAACATGCATATTCATTTAATATAATTAATTTGTTGTTAAATTTTCCATCACTTTCAGTTGTCATTCTGATTTATTTATTATTTTCAATTATATAAATAATATTAGCGAATGTTTGGGTAATTGTACAATATGTATACATACAATCAACGACTTAATATTACTTTTTATGTAAATATGTTTTAATGTCAATAAAGCATTTATTATTATAATAATGCAGTGATGCGAAATGTTGTCTCCGTCTGGATGAGTAAATATATACAATACATAAAATATTATTATTCTTATAAGACATACTCTTGAGTTCCAAGTTCTACAGCTGAGATATGAATTTGCTATTTGAATTGTAATGTATAAAAAGTATCAAATTATTGAAATGTACATCGTATAATTTAGATTATTAAGTGTTTATGCTACAATAATTTTAAACACGGTTTATCCATATTACTCAAAATAAATTTTAGAAGTAGTAGGACTGATATTATAATAATATAATATCCTGGGACATTATTCACTCACATATATTGGTTCGTTGAAGTCTTTTGTTTGGTAAGTTGTACAAACAGAAGTACATGTGGACGATCTATAATATATGTTTGAAGTGGTCATTTAGAATATTGCAATATATCGATATAATAATACAGTAAGGTGAGGCACTAGCAGAGTTAAAGATTAGCGCGCAGACTACTGCGGCGCGCACGTGCGCGCTACACGGTGAGTAAGCCGCGGTTTGCTTCACAAATGTAACCTTGCTACACATTATTATTCCTTGTAAATATTAAGAGCCTCTTATTGTTATTGCCTTAAGGGTGTTTTTAATTTGATTAAATCGAACATCGATGTATATTTATTTTTGCTAGTAATATGTTGTTGCAAACAAATCTAAAGTTTTCTAAAACTTATAATAAGTTACCAATAAGCTTTTCAATAAGTATCATTTTACTGTGTTATATCAATAGATCACATGTATATTTAAAGTGGTAATTCACTGAGCTTCTTACATTGACCGTTTCGAAACATTCGCGCATGAAGTCTATGTAAATATTTAATACACATTTATACAACATTGTATTTGTCATACTATTTGTCAGTAGACTTTACAGCTCGTTCATTATCTTTAAGTTATCACGAAAGACAATCAATAATAATTATGGGACTTTTAAAAAATTAATAAGGAATTCTTTGACAAAGTTTACAATAGCCTAGCCGCGCCCCGCGGCTGCACTCGCCGCACCGTGTACTTTGAACGAGATCAGATTACGTATTATTTAATTAGTTTACTTTGGATTATCGCTGGGGCGCGCTATTACATCCTACTCGCTTCGCGTTATTTTTTTAGCTCAGTTCCTAAAGGTCGTAGCGTGATGTTAAATAGCCCATAACCTTCCTTAATAAATAACTGTCTTATTAGCGCGTTCAAACAAACAAACAATCTAGCTTAGCTTTATTGTATTAGAATAGATAAGTATTATTAGCGAAAATATATACATTTTGTGTGATAACTAGTTGCAAGTGGTTTGATCTTTTTCTTCTAATTATACAATTATCGATAACATATTATTGAAAAATACATTTTCAACCCCCGTATATTTTACACCCCGACAACAATCTACAAACAACCACCATAGTGCGACATGGAGACTCAACGTTTCTACAATCAACTCTCAATCACAATCGCTCTGTGCTGTGTAGTTTTGGTTAAAAAGTGAAATATAGTGACGCGCGCGTCCATTTTTAATCGACTTCAAAAAGGAGGAGGTTATCAATTCGATTGGATTTTTTTATATTTAATAGATGATTACAATGAAAAGTCGTTAGTCGTTTACATTATATTTTTATTATCGACATTACATTACATACAAAACATACAACTACATCTTTGAAGTTAAAAGTGTTATTCTTTTATTATATACCTTTGGTTTACTTCTACGTACATACAAGTCGACACAACATCTGTTGCACTTTTGGCAATGCGAGCAACGGTGATAAATTACACACACATTTAACTTAATGTTTTGAAAGTATTAACCCAAATATGACCAAATTGTTTTAAGTATATGCTAAAATAATAACCACTGGAAGGGTTTATATATTACTATTATATATAAAATAAATCAAAAAGTAATAGCAAGCGATACAGTGGTGTCATTTATGAGGTGCTTTCAGCAAGAAAAGAACCTCATTTTGCGAATACAAACGTTATTCTATGAAGTGATGAGGACTTGAGTGATTGTATTTAAAAAGTTCCTCAACAGTAATCAGTAGCTGATATTATTGTGTCGTGTAATTGATGTATAATTTAATTCTATATACCTGCTTATTAACTGTACTGTGTTGGTACGAGAAATTATTTTATCTAAGTTATTAACTGCGCCAGCATCCTATAGTAGAAACTGTAGAATTTTATTAATAAAAAAAAATAGCGAGAGTCGATAAATAAACATGAAACAAATGAAAGACACGTTGCGTCAAATGTTGTTTGCGATCGGATGTGCGCGTTAGCACCGCGCATGCGGTCCGGCGGCGCATTAGCGTTAGCAACGCTCATCTCATCACTGTCGCGACCACCCCTACGCCTACCCTACGCCGCGCCAGCGGTTTAATTAATTTTCATTAAACAACATCCATTTACATCCACTAATGAATTTAAGATGATTTCGCTATATTATTGGTAAACCGATGTATATTTAATCGATTCGTTAATTAAGACGAAAAAAGTTGTTTTAATTTAGTTCCCTAAGGAGGTGTTCATTTGGTTTTTTTATTGTTGGCGTCGATAAGAGTAAAAGTATTGAAGCACATTGTAGCCGTTATTATCGTTTGTAACCGTTAAGCGATCGACTCGCCTTTATTAGAGTTTCGTGAATAAAGAGTTACGAATTTTAATCGGTTGAACATTATGGGTTACATTGAGATGTTTAACAATGTAAGCGTAACCTGCCATTACCATTGATCCCCTCGGCGTGGAACAATACCGATCTGAATAATGAGTATAAATATTCTCACAAGCCCACCACTTTCGAATTCTGGTAATTGGTTCATTTTAAGTTCACAGGGGAGAGCCATTGTAAAACGATCCAACAATAAACATTACTGGTTTACGTTACAAATGATTCAATAGTATTTGTTTATTCACTTCATATGAATATTGAGAATGGTTATACTTAAAATCTATTAAGTCTATTATATATGTACATATGCAATTTAACTTAAACATATATTATATTAGTTAAATTTATATGGCAAATAATTGTACATTGACAAATGGCAATCTGTAACTTACGGTGTGAAATATTAAACGCGGATATGTAAGTGGTGAAATGAGATAAGCTCGAAGCTTCGCAACGTTTTCAGGCGCGACCGCTACGGCGGCGCCGCGCTCGATAAAGTTCGCGTCGCGCGCTAAGTGAGGCCGATAGCTCTCGGACGAGTCAATTCCGCCCACGCGGTCTGTCAGCGCCGTCGTCTTAACAACTCCTCTCTATTCCCATTGTATTACAGCGCGATTTTGTTAAGCTCTATTGTTTATTTTTACATTGGACCAGTTAACTTGACGTTAGTCTGTTATTCAGAAGTGAAGCACAAGTATTCTCTGTTTCGTCTGATGAGTGAGGTGCAGAAGGCCTACTTCTGGTCTTTGTTCGTTTCTCGGAAGAGGAAGACAATTTGACGGAGTAGGGGATTTATTCACTGATGGATTATAGGTTCTTCTTCGTTTTATTACATTTCATAATGGATAATTATAGTTTTTTTTTTTTATTAACAACACCTTTTAAAACACATGGCATCACTTTCCTTTCTGTCGTGATTGAGTTGGCGAAGAAATGACGGGGCTTCGAACGCAGAAGAGTTGTGGTGTACTGTCACACAGCTCTTTCTAAGAGTAGGCCTGTTCCTACACCACGTAGAGACGTATGTTGCGAGCGCGAGACCGGCTCTTGCTTATCTAGTCCTTATAGCTTCCGATCCGCCGCAAATAATTAAAGGTCGTGTGAAAAAATGGAGTTTCATGTTTTTCCATCTTGCCTGGAGAAAATGTGCGGCCACAAGTCTCCGTTTGTCCTCCACAGAGAGGGAGCTGTGTATCTCGACACCTATGGTAGATGGGGAGAATCTGATCAGATCGTAACCCAGCTATTATGCAAAACATTCGAAGGCGTTAAACTGAATGAAACAAATTTAAGAGAATTAGATTTTTAAACAATTTGTTTATTGAACATTTGGTTACCATTGAACCCGGAACCTGCAACTCGAAAGCTCGAACCACCGCTCGATATCGCGCTCGCATCGAAGGCTAATGCTAAGGTAATAAAACTGTAATTAGTTTATTATGAACAAGTTCATGCTTTCCAACTAACTTATTAATATCCGAACGATGTTCTCAATCGATAAGTGTAGATAAGGTAACAAAGGATAAAACACTCCATTAAGATTTATCTGCATAAGATTAGGTGATAATATAACTAGCTAATACAATTCGCGGCTAAAGGCAATTGTTCAAATTCTTTGTTCGGAATAAGTAAAGCGCAGCTCCATGCCTTTGATTTACCACACTACTAGATTAGTATCTTTTTTAATTTTAGACATTGTAACAAAATCCGGTACGTAGTTCGTCACTTGCCTTTGTGCGGACTGCATTAAAATTGCGAATTTCAATGGTATTATTTTGTTGCTACCTAATAGAAAATATAGTGGTACAGCATTGCCTGAACAAAAGTGAACGGTTGGACCGATTTCGCTAATTCTTTTTTTGTGTTTTTTATTGTCTGGAGAAGATTGTAATGAAAGAAAAAATTAAGAAAGTTGCGAAGAAAATTAGAAATTTTAAGATAACTTAACTTCCATATTAATTTTGTTAATGTAGGTAACCTTATCGCTTTTGACATAACTATCAGTCGTTTGTTGACAGTTGGCGCGATTACCTTAAGCGAAGCCGGGGCGGGTCAATAGTATCATATAAAATTATACTTTATCGATCAGTTTGATCGAAATTCATGTTGTCACTATGTCATCTGAAAGTGGTAGAAACCAGAGACCGAAAACCGAAATGAAAGCTATTCACCTTGCGTATGCCATACACTTTATACTCTGAAGAAATCGATCTGTTTCACCATACCTTAGAAAAATATTTATTAAAAAGCACAACTTTTACACTATCAATTTATCAAAGGACCTTTCACGTGGGGATTGATTATTTTAGTTCACATCACAGTTCTTATCTTTCTCCTATTTCGTGGTCGCAGAAAAGAAGCGAGAGCGCGGTTACGTGTTAGCTTCGCTTATGGCACAGGCAAAGAAGCCGCCGAGGCAGCGTAGGAGCTCTAATGTAGTGTCTGTGTCGTCGGATAGCTGGAGGCTATCGGCTCTGCGCGCCGCCGCCTCTACACGCCCTGAATCACAATGGATATGGCCGTGGTCCGTAGATTACTTAAACTTTTTTCAAAGATAATGGTTTTTAATTACTCCAGTAGTTTTTTTGTTAATGCCGCCACATTCGATCCCTTCATTATTTTGCTAACTTTGAGTAATTTCCTTATGGAAGAGGTCGCGAACGAGGAAGCAGGTCATCTGAAGTTACCCATAGGCATCAAAAACAAGCCAATGAATGGCAGATGCGTTGTCTACCTCTGATGAATAAGAAAAGGGATATTTACCTTTCCTATCCATACCCCCGCCCGTCAAATCCTCCTCCCCTCCTATACTTTCTTTATTAGAAAAGGATGGGAAGGGGAAGAGCACTGGATTTTGGCCTCCGGCACATCATCAGACGAAACGCAGAATACTTCTACTTCATGCCTGTCTTCTGTGGGGTCGTGGTATTTCACCAGTCTAACCGGCCAATTCGTGCAACAGATGTTGGCTCTACCACTGTAAAAATATAATAGAGTAATATTTTGAGAAATCGTTGTAGTCTCACACTATTAGGAAAATGTATAAATCATGTTTAAGGTATATATGTATATATAATATTATAGTTAATATTGATTGCATAAGTGACATCATTTGTGGTGGTGGTGACTCTTAATAGTTTTTAAGACAATGGCACTGATTGAGGTCTTGAAAAAGACATTTCATAACTACGTAACGGGTAAAGTATTGTACTAAAGAGTGTAGTGTGTATTCTTTTCATTGAAAAAGATCTACAGCTCCGATGTTTGGCAACAGCGCTCGGGCGGGCCACAATTATCTCGTCACAGATCCGAGATCGATCAAACCATATCACGTTATGTGGGTCATTAATTACTGCAAATAGTAATTACTTTAATTATTCTTGACAGTGTTTGTGTGAAGTCGTGAAGTCACCGCACGCCACTGAAGGTCGACGCGGATCATAATAGAAGAGGACGCACGAAAGGTGATTATTTTGCTTTTACGAGAGAGACCGGACAATGCATATCTATTGCAATAGAGTTGCTTTATAATGACCTACATAAAGGAATTCTTTGGCCAGATCGTAGATACCTTAACATTTTAATTCAATAAGAGTTAAATTTTAATTGCTACAAGTCCAATGGATAACCGGCAAAGCTTACACAACAGAACGCGTATTCACGAACACAATTTGAATATATACGTTTGTTTTAGTTAGCACATAGTTAGCATAAAAAAGTACAAAAAATATCTAAGATAAAATGTAGTCTAAAAATGGAATACGAAATTTACGATGCGAATTGGAAATAAATAACATGTAGATTTTTAAATTTTATTCATAACAATAAATTTTTGAATAATTTCTCTTTGAATGCAAGGATATAGTAATAGTGAAATGTCTGAGGCAGTACGGCCTGGCATCACGAGCTGTCAAAGGCACCCCGTCAGGTGATCTTTGGGCCCGTGACTCAACAGTTACACTAACGAACCGGTGCGGCGCGTGCTGCATTGTGCCGTATTATCTATCGTTATCTCGCTAGCCCAGATATAAACTGCTCCATAACGTATGTAGCAATGTGCAGCTTAAAACAATAAGCTCCAATAAAGCGACCACTGGACGCAATCTCAAGCATTGAACTATCGAAAGTCATCAATAATTGGCTAACTTTAATGGACGATTTTTTTTCTATCTTATCAATTCTTCGTTATTCAATATTTTTATTTGATAACTTATTCTTATTAATCTTTGACCCATTATCATAACGTTTAGCAACTCTTTGGCTACTTTGGTTACCCACAGAGGGTTGTGGAGTGAAGGGCAATGGAGAGGATTACTCTGCATTGCTCTTCACTCCACTTCCACTCAAAAGTGATCATCAGTCTCCTCGTGGTGCTCATAGTGTTGGAATCTTAATGGAAAAGATGAAGATCATGTTGAAAATCCAAGTTCCACCCATTTCAACAGCGATCAGACCCGTACTCTAGAAGTTTTGGAAGACGAATATGGACCTAGGACAAACTATCCGATTGGATAGGACCATTTTCGACTAGGAGGTCAAAAGTCTAATAACAATTATCTGTTCTCTGTTGCTGTTGAAATGGGTGGAACTTGGATTTTCAACATGATCTTCATCTTTTCCATTAAGACGTAATAGTTTGGAGAGTGTACCCGAGACTGAATAGATACGACGACCTGTTCGTCGAGCACCGAGTACTTTCAGTTGTTTACGTTATGACCGCAATGTGATCTGAAAGTCAAAGGTGACTGACACTTGTCATTCCTGTTGCAGCCAAATACTTTCCAATCCAGGAATAAACATGAAACAACTTCATCCTATCAATCTATCAACCAATCGACTGACAAATCTTTAGTTACAAATATTTTCCGATCAGTCGACCAGCTAGTTGATCAACCAATCGACCATTTAATTTGTGATCCCTTTTTTATATATAATTGTTTGTGAATATATTGTGAGGAAAACATCAATTTACAATATAGAACATTAATATTGATAACAATATCTTAATTGCGAAATAATGGTACAAAGAGGCGCGACATATTTTTATCGTATTTATTCATCATCTAGTAGTCTGTGGTGGAACACAATTTTAAGCCATGTTACTAAATTTTTTACCCAATTACTAAAATTAAATAGTTTAATAACAAAACAACATTGAATGAGTAAACCCATTTCTAGTGACATTACAGATGAATTGGTATGTAACACCGATAGATAAATGTTTATAATTTTGATTTGATTTAATTAATTACGAATAATTTAACGAAGATAAAATATATAAATCCGAAAATTAATTAACAGTTCTTAACCGTTCTACTTTAGCACTATCACCGAAGGCACATTCAAATGTCAGGCAATCATTCTTGATTGTAACGGTATATAATTGAAGCTCGGTTATTGTTAACAATTTTATTTAGAACGGAGCGTATAAAAATTCTCCAAGGAATTCAGACCAGATATAATAAACATTATAAAATTTGTTGGCAAGAGAAGGTAGGCGCGGCTGTAGCAGGTGAATATAAATCACGTATGTTCATCGATTCATTCGAACGATCGCCGGCCTTTTTCGATCACCCAGGCCACGGTCTATGATTAATATCGTTAGGTCCGTTTGTGATACTTATCGATAGTTATTATGTTTCATTAGCCTTGTAAACTAACTGATCCGTCAAAGCGATCCATCAAGGTGTTAAGTAGAATTTTAGAAGCAAAAAGTCCATAGAACGCTGGCGAGACGCCCGCGGGAACACCTGCCGTCGATAGGCGATATCCAATCATAACATATGAGGTGGCGAGCGCTCCCGCGCCCCCCCGCGCCTCATTAAATCATCACTATTGTTGTGTTGTGCTTTATTGAAGGTGCTGCGGCGCCGCTAGCTATATCTTGTGTACGTTTATAAACTTACATTTAACTTTGCTCTTCTTGCTTGCTCGTTTTGTTGTTAGCAACGGCCACCTAACATATCTCCAAACCATAGAGTTATCAAATGTCATGTTTTTGCATAAAACGTTTCTTCAGTTTGCTTTAGTTGATGACCATAAAAATGTGTCAATATAAAAAAATAATTTCTTTAAAAGTGTACATTGAATTAAAGAGAAGTGTTACGTCGCTATAACCGAAAATTCGTTATTAACGAAATCCACTGCATACTTTTAATGACGACGGCCGGCGTGGCATATGCGCAATCCAATACATTCAATATCATGACAGAGTGCAGAGCATGGCGCGCGGCGTGGCCACGGCGCCGCGTGACTGGTCGTCGCCGCCGTCGCTGTCGCCGGCGCTGCGACATTCGAAAGCATTACCGCGAACGCCGATCCAGAATCCGTCCGCTCTCAACCTCCATTCGTGTAAACGATGATACAAAAACTTTAGTCACGACTATGAGATTAATAATTTGTTTTTATACGTCGTCGGGCGGTGCGGGCTCCGGTGTGTAATACACCGCACCGGCGCGGGGAAATAGGCTAAGTTTGGAATCACGACGTCGCTACTCAACTTTCGACTGCGGCCGCCGATTAAGAATCACTTGCGACAACGCCGAATTGATCGATGTAGCCCTTGGCATTTGTGAGATATAACTGTAAACTATAGATGACACGGTTAGTTAGCGAGCGGTGTATTGACATGTGCTCGTACAGATTAAATCATCCGTGCCTATTATTATGAACTATGTCGCCAGAGATTATAGAGCGGAACTGTATTTTAAATGGTTTTGTCTATTAGATCGCATCAAACTATGTTGAGATTCTAGTGGAATTTTAATAAGACATGAATTCTTTATATTTAAAATATAAATTTTTGGAAGCCATTAAATAAATAAAAATATATATGTGTTCAGTGTGTGTACTGTGTACCGCAGATTTTGAAACAGTTGAAAACATCCGTGCACTTACATGAACAAAAGCTTGATTGAACACGATTAAGAATTCAAGAAAAAATGTCAAGAAGTCGATGTGATCTCTCAACTGATTAATTAGAAGTAAGGTTCATTAAGCAGCCGTGTGGTAACGCAAAAACATAAAAAACCCTTAGTTAATTCCAAGGAATTTACTATCTAAGAATCATGGTACGCTCCGTCAGACATTTCTATTAATGCTTTAGTCGGAACCACCGTCTAGACTCATAATGTGATGGCGTGTCTTAGATTTTTTTGTCGTACAAACAGCCGTAACACGAGTAGCGTCTAGTAACGTATGATCGGGTTGAGGCGACCGCACGTGGATAAGCGGCGGGCGGCGGGCGGCGGCACATCAAAGCAAACATTCGTTTAGGCCAATTGTGCGTGCGGCCGCGCAACTACAACGTGTAATTATACGGTTACCACTCGCACCCCGAGCCCCGCGCACTCGTTCCGCCTCGCCCCCGCATAAAAAACAACCATCTGTTGGACCATAATCGGGATAACGCCTGCTGGGTCAGTAATTGACCGCCGACACAGTATATTCCAAATTAACCTTTTTTGCTGGTTTTCAAAACATTATAAATGGGTCAATAGGCAATTTATCTGTGTTTGAGTTGATTATGGTACTTATAAATAGTGTTTGTAGTGCAATACACTTCGGTTGTGAGCTCTTTCCTTGCGCCCAAACACATTTCTGTAGGAAACATAATCTTTAATATCGATTATTCGAGGAAGAACACATAAATCACGATATTTTGTATTGACAAGTATGTACACTAGTGCGTTGGATATGAACAATAAGTCGAATCCCACCGTCAGATAAAACGTTGTTGAGGAATAGTCACTAAATTATAATCTAGAGTTCATAAACAATTGTAATAAATATAGCATATTATATTTGTCATACCCTAAATAAACTACCTACTTATAATGTATAATGTTTTTTTTTCAATATTATATATAGCAGCATATAAGCAGTGTTTTTCTTCTACATCTAAACAAGTAATTATGTACTTTAAATTACAAAATTTAAACAATGTACTAATGTAATTATTGAATAAATGGATCGGTAATATTAACAACGGCATTCATAAGGACCAAACAACGTATAATTTTGTTTATACCTTCATCGATAAATTATTCATAAAAACACGCCTTCATATTTGTTCTAATAATTAAGAATCAATAACATAACATTATACAGAACTAAAAAATAAAGGATTAATTCAATGAGTCGTTGGTTTTTATAACAGAATATGCGTATTATTAAAGACACGGGGCCCGAAAACTAGAAGTTTCGAAGCAAAAAACGCGGCCAACGGCGTGTAATATTAAAATTATTAATTACGTAATTTAAATCAATTTCCGCCACGGGCTGAACCCTTTATTCGGGGCGTTAAAAGCATTTATATTTTTAAAATAGTGTGTAATCGCTTAGTTGGATCTTTTCGATCGCAGGCACCAGCTGTGATTGTTGGTCATTACCTCGTTTTGTCGTTTCACGGCCTTCGATTCGGTAACTTGTGGATAATGTATTCATAATCTGTTATTTTTATGCCGATTTGCAAATGGAACGAAGGGTTTTGTTTCTAAACGTGTTTTAGAAATTCATGGGAATTTAACATTGTGTGAATATACAACGGTCCGCATACAACAAAACATTTAAGGAACTGCTCTCATAAAGTAATCGAAATCAGGTGGTTCCGTCGGACATTATGCCGGCTTTGTTGGAACTACACTTTGGACTACAATAGTATTACTAACTCCCCCATTGTCTGGTGAGGCACTAAGCGCTGCAGTGGAGACCGAGGCTCATTCGAGCCTTGTCTGGGGCGCAGGTGGCGCGCACATTTTTATTTCCATTGTAAAGTCATTAAGTACGACCCATGTTTGTATCTTAATTACTTGTTTGTTAGACATCGGTGGATGGGAAAAGTGGAACTGAGCTGTAACAAAAGCGGATAAGCAAGTGTAAATCCGTTTCCTGCCCATGCGCCTATCATTGTTTGTCCAGACGTTCGCTCTTACAAACATGAACTCCTTCGCTCGCTTAGTTTTTTAGTATAGTAGTACGTGTCTGCTTAAATAAGAGGAATAAGATCTGTAAATAGTTTTTTTTATCAAGGTCGGTGGTCGAGGGACGTCATAAAGTGGAGGCGGCGGACGCGAGCGCGATTCGCGGTCGATGGAATTTGCTCCTTTGTCATTGGGGCAACCTGTTCGGTCGGGTTCGAACTCACGGCGAGCACAATGTAAAATAACGGGCCACCTGATTAACCGCCATTCCGTCCAGCTATGCAGATATCTACCGCCGCCTGCGCGCCGCCGCGCCGATCACTGATCATATTAATTTCAAATGATAGATTGCCTTTATATTTTTAATGCCTTATTATGATACAGATAACAATATCATGGTCAGTGAACTTTCCGTTACTTATAAAACATACACTTATTAATTGTTCATGTGATCACGTTGTGATCTCTACGCTGCCGGGATGTACAATACCTCACTTAATCATACCAATCCACCCACATGGTTTGTACGAACTAAAATTTTAATACCTACGTTTAACATTTAAGCGCGCCTTTCTTGTTGTGGTTTTTGTCGCGAGAGCTTTTTGCTTTTAACTTGTAACAGGTGAAGGGATAACGTTTCACACGGATATGGAGTGCGAGCAAAAAATAACTGAAATAAATTGGGTCCACGTTTTATTTTAAGTTGCAACCATCATCTTAGTAATGTTTGAGGAATTTGATTTGAGAATATTCTAATTAGTATCGGAAATTAAACGATAACTTTTGGTATTATTTCGAGTAAATTAGTAAACTAATTGTGGTTTTTATATAGATAACAAAGAGTAAGGAGTGTTACAATGATTAAAATCAATTCCGTGTTACTTAAAATTCGTGACATACGTAGTGCTCATATACAGACGGCCGAACTTAAATTTCAGCTGAGAATAATAAATAACCTCAAAATAGAACTCCTCGGAAGAGAAAAAAATATAATTTAAGTTCTAAGAATTAGGCATGATTGAAGTTTAAATACAAATAGACACATATGAGCAAAAAATCCAATTGAAAGCGTTAAGTCCTTCAGCTCAACTTTCTTTCGGTACAAATCTTTGTTGTGTAAAAAAATCGTGGCACCTTTTGCAACATCCGCTTAAAATTCTCAC